>JAUELE010250437.1:0-10883 GCA_031471655.1 Diodora aspera | reverse complement strand
GATGCAATCATCTAGGAAACAATAAAGAAGAAATCAAATAGATTTCAGAATCATTGTTTTGGACAATGATGAAGATTCATCCTCCTACAGGGGCGTATCCAGGATTTTGGAAAAGGGGAGGTCCAATTTGAAAGTCACTTGCCCAAGGTGACACCACTGACATGGTAAGGCAGGAGCCAACCATAGAAGGCTTGAAAGCTTTCTAACGCCAGCCGATCACCTATCCAACTACTCTCCAGGCTCGACGTTGCTTAACTTCGCAAGCCCGTGACCTGCATGCGTTGCACAAGGCCGACTCATCTCACTATTATTTTATCAGTTCCCTAATCTTTGGCTAGAGTATACATTGTTATGAGCCTGTAAACAGAAACTTGCTTTTCTCACTTGCTTGACTCACGGGTAATGGTGAACCATAATAACAAACACGCAATCATTTCCTATGTTTTATTGAGCATTTACTGGTAAGCTCTGAAAACAATACATTGCAGTGACTTCAACTTGCTGATTCTTCCTTTGGTTTAGACCCAAATACTAAACCTTGTACTGAAACATTCCTCACTTTTGAGCATCAACCTCATTGCCGTTGCAACGAGAGATCAGTTGGTCTCTGTTGTACATCAGA
Source organism: Diodora aspera (assembly GCA_031471655.1). Taxonomy (NCBI): domain Eukaryota; kingdom Metazoa; phylum Mollusca; class Gastropoda; order Lepetellida; family Fissurellidae; genus Diodora; species Diodora aspera. The sequence goes on along the minus strand of JAUELE010250437.1, from coordinate 10,261 downwards.
ACATTAATGTTAAACAAATCAAACATCAAATATTATACACATATTTCATAGATCTGCATTAGTGGACAGGCATCCGGAAAAAAATAAGACATGGACAGTTCTAGGTATATTACATAAAGATGCAGAAACTCTCCAAAAGTGCCTACCAAGATGAATGAAACACAAGTACAAACTATTGATACACTTAATATTAATTTGTATAACTAAATACTAGTGTTCACAGGGATAAGAAAAGACAACTAATTTACATTACAAATCTACAACTACAAAAGATCAGCCCTATAAAGAAAACTGAGATAATGAAGGATCATACAGAAGAGAGTTATTCCCCTTGAAACTATTTACCACACAACTAAGGACATTCATCAACACAATGGTGTCTAATGCTGGTGACACTTTTAATGGCAGAATCTTGCAGATTTAGACATGAAAAAGGAGACTTATCAAATTAAATGTCCGAGGTTTAGAGGTCTATGCACCATCATCTATCTTGTGTAAATTCTTGTGAAGTGCAAGCTTGTAAGAAAAACTATAAAACAAATAAAAGCCTGCATCAACAATTGAAAATTATGCTAACTTCTGTAAATTGAAAATGAAGGTGAGTACAAATTTATTGCCTAAGACTACAAACATTTAAAGAAATGTGATTTGTCACCAAATCTCACTGAAAGTTTGGAAACCTCAAAAGATGGATCATTTATTACAAAAAAGTCAAATAATATTCTTTCAAGTCCAAAAAAATTTTCATAAAATTCTTCAAACATTTGCATTACGGTTTCCGAAAAATTGGAAGAATTCAAGTTCTAAAAGTGAGTTTCATACTTACTCACAAACAATATTAAAAACAAAACCACTGAACATTTCCATCGATTTTAAACAAGTTCCATCAGTAACAGTCTGAGTGCTATGGTTGCTTATATCATGGGCCCTATATACACCTGTATTAAAGGTCCATGATTATATTTTGCAAAAATTCCATTAGTAAGCTCAAAGAAAGGTTACAATCTGCACCAATATTACAAAGAGTAATCAGTTTTGGTTACAAAACCACCAATATATTAAAGTGCTGTTGCTGATATCAGCATAACTTTCTGTTGTGCTTTTACATGACAAGAAACTTCAGGCAAGACTTCTTCAGCAGTTTGAAGCACTCTATTCATGGAAAGCAAAACATATAGCACCAGTCAGTTTTAAATGTGTTAATATACCCTGCAAACATTATATTTTCCTGATACAGCTTAGAAGCATAAAATACAAGCAATTTTCACCTGCAAAAGATAGTATTCTTTAATTAAATGTTTTACGTTGCTATTAGTTTGGTGTGTATTTAAAGCAATAAGGAGATTTTAGTTCTCATGAACATAGTACTGGCTTACAATATGAATTTCAAGAACTTTCATACACAGAACTCTTTCTTCTATTCTAGCCAGTGCTTTGAAGCCAAAATGAATCAAAATATTTCAACCAAAATAAATGTTACAGTAAATCTTGTTCACAATTTTGACACTTTCCCATATTTTCTAAATAAATGTGTACAAATTAACAACACTTCTATAAGTATATTTAATCAGCATTAAAAAGTTTCAGCAGAAGCAGCAGATAGATCTGTCATCAGCACACTGTATGATGAACAATGTTGTCTGTCTCAGATGAGCTAATCAACATTAACATGATCATTAGCTTAAAGTAAAGAGCTTTATTTAGTAAACTGGTCGGTTTCACATTAGAAAGCAAACCTATGCAATAATAAAAGGCAAGGACTTTCCACGAGTACATCAGGACGTAGAGGGAGATCAAGTGAAAAAAATTGCTACATCAACCGGAAACCTTGCTTGTGTTAATTACCTGCCCGATTGTCCAAATGTATTCAGCATACTTAACAACTAACTCCACAATTCACCACGCTTTTGTACTTGATTCTGCAGTTGTTTTAAAGTCAGAAGTTCTGAAAAATGTACTCTTCAGTCATGACCCTTTTACTCAGTAGTTATTGTTTTGGAGGGACAGAAGGCATAGGAAGGATGGAGAGCAAGGGAGGGTAGGAAGAAAGGAGATGAAGGATGATAGGAGGGGGATGTAGGACGGTAGGAGGAGGGAGGGAGGAAGTTAAGGAGAAGTGACAGGTAGAGGAGAATGGGAGGGAGGGGGATAAGGGATGGGGAGGGAGGAAGGGAAGGAGGAATGATGGCACGGGGAGGAAGGATTGGGGGAAAAAAGGAATGAGGAGTGGCAGCAGGAGGATAAAGAGGGACATAGGTTGGAAGACGGGGAGGGACGGACAGTAGCAGGAAGGGGAGGGAAGAGGAAAAGAAAAGAGGAAGGATGGAAGGAGAAGGGGAAGACAGTGTTATTCCTCAGGGAAACCTTCCTGAGTCGGGAGGAAATTGAAGGTGGGTACAGATCAATATGATACAAAGCTTTTACTGATCTGGTTTAGTGCAGCAGTCTCCAAACTATGGCCTGTCGGTCACATCCTGCACCAATGTGATTGGACAGTAGTTTGACATCTGCACTCATTACATATCATTTTTCAATGTAAGCATTGCATTGTTGCTTTGTAATTGTCACATTTCTCCTTTGTTCTGAATTACATATCATGCCGACTACCAAAATTTAAATGTTAAATTTGTTCATAAAACTGATTATTTTCTATGGCGCATGAAAATGTGTAAAATATACGATGTGGTCCTTGTACTGGAAAGTTTGAAGGCCAATGGTTTTGTGTATTGACTACCATCAAGAAATACATGTATACACTCTCAACCCCATCATGTACTGCACTGAGAAATTAACTTGATGTTCTGCTCTTTAGCAATTGTGTGTTTTTAGCCACCTGTAAAATATTTAAGCAGTCACTGCAACTTAACAGACAGATGAGATTCTTTATGTGATTTCTAGCAATCTCTTCGACTCTATCACATAGTGCAGGATCCATACAAAAGCAGCCATGCGAAAGCCCTTAGCATTACACTTCTATCAAACACTATACAACCAGAGTTTAATAAATGAAGTTCAGATCATGAGTTGCAATAAATAATATCATTCAGTGACAAAAATATACAACATAAATTACATAGATCCCCAAGTGATCTGCTGAGGTCGTTGAATACCAATGGTAAGAGACAGTGCCTGATTATTGAACCAGTATTTTGGAATAATAAGAATAATAATATTAATAATAAAAATAATAATGTCCATACCACTATCTACAAATATACTGTACACATATATCTATTATGTAAGCCTTTTCACGGCTCCTGAAAAACGGAGTTATCTACCTTGTTAAAGACCTTCATACACAGGACTTTTTGGTACTTTTAGGAAACAGAAGCGTAAGATCGTAAATATTTCATTACAATTTAAACTCCTAACATTTTGTGACAAGGTATATGTTGAATTTAAAAATTACAGATAAGAATCTACATCTTGAAAGTAAAAGAAATAAACAAAAGATGATGCATTCAACTGAAGATCATATGTGACAGTGTAAGTTAGCTGCGCTGTAGAACATGCATCTCAATGTGAACCTTATTAGCTTTTGGTACTGTACCACTCATCTGATGCTGTAGATACCCACCTGTAGATGCCAAGATTTAGCATGAACTTGAGAGTCACTTATACCAACCTTAAAAGATCATTGGACTTTCAGTTTAATTTAACGTTAACAATGTTTATTAAGTGAATTCTATATCTAACCTTGGTTACAGCACTCTTTCGTTTTACCCAGTTTGACCATCCCATACTCTCACATATACACAAACTTTCCTATTCAGATTTGTAGAATTATTTCACAATACATTTTGAAAATTTTATCAAATTACATTTTCATAGTCTAACCATTTTTACCTTAAAGTACCATGTTCACTCTTGAATATTAAAAAAAAGAATTGAGTAATTGGCTGCATCTGTATCAAAATGTAGACCGGCTTGACAATCATACGACCGTCATTGAAAATAAGTTGCTGTATATTTCTGCTCAGTATACATGGTATACCTCCTGATTTAGGTGGGAGACTCTTGATTTTCACTCATATCTCCCTTCCACTTCCTGGTCATTATACTAAATCTGCTGAAGGTTTTGTCAGATCTGTTTTAGTTGGATATATGCTCCAAAAACCTAAATAGGTTGGTGCTATCTGTGTGGAATAAATAATATCAACTATAAATCATACATTGTAAAAGTGTGTGCCTCGTTCAATAATGCCATATTCCCTTTGTCCCTGCAGATTAAGATGGATTTATTTGCTACTTTCAAATAGTCAGGCTCACTTCCGAGCTATTTCCAAAGAACGTTCTGTTGATTTCTGATTGTTTTCTAAATATGAGCCGAATTCATTTACGTGCAAGTGCAAAATTTCCAAAGGCTTGCAAAAATTTTCAAAATGTGATTAGAGAGTTCAGAATGCATTCATTTTGCCTTTAAGACCTGGGGGTACTGAGAGAAGATCGGTGTCTTTCATGCATCGAAAAAGTAAGAAATGTGTTGTATGTTGAGTGGATCAGTTGGTATATGGACTTATTTTAATATATATTTATCTTCCCAATGTTGGTTTTTGGAAAAGAAAACATTCTGATCACATATCCAACTTTAATTTAGAGCAATATTTTTTAAGAAAAACACTTTTTAAAAAGACATTTAAATATAGAGAGCTAAGGAAAGTTCTATTATTGTGAAAAGATCATTGTTTCAATATTAATATAAATCTAAAAACAATCTAAAACAATTCTCAATATGTATAATTCTTCAATTCTATCATGAATGTATAAAACTAATCCTTAAAAACTATTCAAAAGTTTATCTAAATCCCATTCCATCATTGAGTAACATGTGAACAATCCTTCAAATTTAAATTTTTCTTAAATGTATAACATCACATGCCGAGTCAACACTAAAGTTGTCTATGATATAAGGTGTTTAAAGCAATAAAACTGTCCCATAGAATATTGCAAACTATTTCAAAACAAAATCCCGCTCTCTCATCCTAAGCATAAAAAAGAATGGACTGAAACTAGTTCAAAATATCATTCCTGTCAGAGAGATCTTCATTCAGTATGATCTTAATACAGTCATTTTCAGACAGAGTATTTAGTAAATTTCATTTCAAAATTACACAATTATGGAGGAAAGACAAGTTACAATTTCATTCCTTGATACACCCATGGTTGAAAACAGCAACACCGTACATAAAATGTCAGACACTTGAACAAATCAACCTCTTTTGGATAAAAGCTGAATAATAAAACATTCAGAGTTGCCTCCCCTTAATCATAGCAAACATTTCTCTCTTTTCAGCAAACCCTTCCATTGCTTTTCTGCAGTGTACAATAACTGTATGACTGAACATTTGATTATGTCTGTTTTGAATATAAATCTTTCTTTCTAAGTTATTTGTATACCCATTACTTACTTTATATTAAAAGTTACTCATGCTGGTAAGAATTCTGTTTCACAGGTCTAAAATAAGGGTCAGATCTGGGACAGAATTAAATAAAAGGCAAGATAATATTATCTTTTGTAACAGATTATTTCCAGAATAACACTTGGCTTGAAACCAATATTTCTTGGTGGGAACATCTCCGTTTTGCATCTTACACTTTCATTGGCAGGATATAATTATGCCTATTCTGTTAATCTATCGTGTTCAAAATAATTAGTCAGAACAACGATTTTCCAAAAAAGGATGAGCAATATAAAAAAATATATCAAACATTACACAGAGAAGTGTAAATGAGATCAAAGGGAGACAACTCTTCTATCACAGCTGCAACAATTCAACAAGGGGAAACAACTCTGTGTACCATATCTCGAAGACATTGCACAAAGCAACAGACCACAACATAATTCTAGGCAGATAACGTGGGACTACCAACATGTCAAAGGGCAACAACTGTTTTGTGCAGTATGGCTTCCGAGGTATTGCTCTCTCTGCGTCGAGACCAGCGGAAACAACAAAACACCGAACCTGACAGATTCTTAATAAATATATGATTTGTTAAAAAGTGATAAATCTTTCTCCATATATAAATAAAACAGTGCACATGGTAACACTGAGTATTTTTGTGAAGGATGTTAGACGTGTATTTATATATGTATATATATGTACACAGCACATATACATTAGTAATAATACAAACAATATATACAAATAACAGCCATTTAGTCCACAGAGGAATCACATAGACACACTTATTTCATTAAATCTCATCTTCTGACATTAGCACCTCCATAATAGAATCTTGCAATGACCCTGAAACACAGAATCACATGAAAACAGGAAGAAGCAAAGCATGGTGGGTAGACATGGGTTTGGAACTGACTGTTTGCTTGCTGACAGAATGAAACATGAAGGTAGGTTTTTCCAGAAATACTTTCGTAGAAAGTCGTCACAGATTCTTGAGCCTTATTGGAGTTTCCAACCACGCTGTGTTCATTTTGAGGTAAGAATGGTAAAGTATGGGTCACAGGACCCGTCGTGTGAACCACTGAATTGGTCCAGCATGCTTTAAAATAGAGACTGTTGATTTTTGAAAAGGAAAAATCCAAATGGTAACCTCCAATCCAGGTGATTTCAGAAAATATCTGTCCCGATATTTAGGACTAAGCATCAGGCCAGGGTCAAGGTCATTCATTTCTTCATGTAATTGACACTATAACCTGAACCATTCAGATTTTCATCCAGAAATGGACAATGACATGAGTCAGTTGCTAAGGAAATGTCCCCCATTTTAGTCATTATGGATTCTTCCACACACTGAACAGGGCCAATCCATTACAGTTTGAAGGTGGTGCAACATGTCTTCACCATATTAAGAGAGGCAAACCTCTTTTGGTTAAACTACCCAGAATTTACATGTCATGTCAGGTTTTGTCAGAGCTTGGTTTGCCGCTGTGAACAAACGTCTTGTCAGACTTGAGAAGGTTGGCTGTAGGAGGGGGCGATTCAGATTCTTCTTTAATTGGTTCCATTTCATTTATCTCTGTTTTCTCATTCAGTAACTCGGGCTGAAAAATCAAGATCAAATATTTAGTTGCCATGGTCTGCTGAATTGTTAAAAGAGGACTCTTGGGTTGCTGAATATACTGATTTTAATTTACTGACTTTTTATAACTCTTAACAATGCTGTTCCCTGATTTATTTTTCCACACACGGCTGAACACGACAAAGGCTGCCCAGTGTCCAGTTGGATGAAAGAGGTACATATGAGTGGCTACAGCCTATATTTAGAACTAGTTTGGCTGATATACTCAAGGAAGAGGTTCTGTGCTAATAAGCTGTTTTGATCAATTGTTTATATTTATTGACTGTCAAATTGTGTGAGACACAAACTGAATGCATTTTGTCCAGCAAACAATCAAGGTCACTGGCTGGTTTTGAAGTTAATGCAAATAGAGTCCCATTTAATCAAATCAAAATTAGATATATGGGTCATCACACAAGAAAAATACTTTGATATTCTTACACTGCAGGGGTTTACTGGAGAAACAAGGTGACAGGAAGAAACTCCATCCCTTTAGGGGACATGTGAACAAATTCCAATCTCAAACAATTTTGGGTCAAATTAAGATAATGTTTTATAATATTAGTGCAATATTTCAGCCGTAACACAATGTTACAACATCTTACAATTAGAAGCAAGGACACAGACGCGATGTGGTGGAGTTCTTATACTCCTCACATATAGAGATCAATATGGATGCTACATGGGGGTCCGGGCTAGAAACCAGGTTGCAATATGTACGAAGATCTTACAATGTGCAAGAGATCCATATAAAGGAAAGTTAAAATAAGATCCGACGTTTAGTCAACTTGTACAACAAGCAGGTGCTGGGTTACTCAGTCCAACATGTAAGTAAAAGTATGTCACTCCCCAGAATCCCCAAAGAGTTAGTTTTTTTTACTATCCCTCAAAGGACTAACAGACTCCCAATTTCACAGAAACAAAATTTAAAATGTAAACAATATTCAGTTCTATATTTCTGAGAAACAAAATCTTAACTCTTAACGATGTTAAATGAAAAGTTGCAAATGAAACTGTCTGCAACTGTCCTCACAATCTTGAAGCTGACCTGTAACGTAGGAGGACTATTGTCTGCCTCTAGTGCCAGCCTCTCAGCTTCTTCTTCTCGGAGTATACTCATCCAGTAGTCATAGTTATCCTTCATGTTCTTCGTAAAGATACAGTTGACCTTCCTGGTCTTCTTCCGCTTGACTGGTACCATGGGACCTCCACCTCCATCTGAAATACACAGCAACAAGTAAGTCCAACATTTCACAGTACTTAGCTGCATAAACACAATCAGAAGGGGCACCAGCATTGTTGCAGAAAATAATCTTAGCTGTGTCAGAATAAGAGCTAAGTTGAGAGGATAATTCACCCTGCATTTTGCAATCTTTCTGCCACAACACAGTGTCTTCTTCTCAGCTGGTACTACTGGATCTCTACCTAGAAGTATGTAAAAATCTTTCAGCTCTAAAAGGAGCTGTATCTGGAGTAGAGATTTTGTTTTAATTTTGCACTGGAAATCATGCAGTCAACATGCAACTAGAGAGAGAAAGACGAACTACAAAGGAAATCGATAGAAAGAGTAGCTAAGCACAGGATTTTGTAACCTGATGACTCTCAGGGCAGAAACATAAACTATCCCGTGACCTTCAGGAGCATCATAGTGAGTCGTTGTGACCTTCATGTGAGGTGCAATCACAGTTTCAGAACCACTGGTATGTAACTGCGTGTTCAATTACTGCAGTCACTGAAGCTCTCATAAAAGTGTAACCTGCCCCCCATAAAAAAGGGTGCTACAACTCTGAACTCTCATCAACACAAAATCTATCGGTGATCTTTTCTTTGTAAATGACTATGAGTTGTATAAGCGGAACAGTGATTAAAGCAAAACAGTAGTTAGCCTACACTGTACAAATATTGTTTTGATAATTCTGCTAAGTTTCGTTCAACTAATAAAATATATTTAAAATAATCTACACTGGGGTCTTAATACTCCTTTCTCCTAACTTCAATACACCTGTCTGGCAATAAATTTTGTTGAAAACCTGACTTAACAAATAAATTTTCAATGCTTGTTAAGGTTCTTGTGTGACGTATCTTTGCCGCCAAATATACCTGATTCCTGATCCGTTTCTGTCTCATCTTCGGTATCCTTGCCAGCGGCTTCTCCTTTGTCCGTATCGGAAAGAGAGTCACCATCACTCTCCTCCTCCACCCAAGTCCCTGGCAACAGTCCCCCCATCACCATTGCATTGCACAGTGGCGCCACCAAATGATTGATAAATGTCTCTTGAAGTTTTGCAAGCTGTGGGTTTTTGCGGTCCATGTAGGGAGAGATTGGCATACCCCTCTTGGCTTCCTCATCTCCCTGAGAGAAAATAGCATTTTGTTTTTAAAAGGGTTTTTTAACAATTCCTGTATACGGTAAAACTTCTAAAATTTTGAAGGGGGAAAAATAATAACATGTTCAGATTTTTGGAAGTTAGCAGTTAAAAGTTAGAATTTCAAATTTTGGCAATTGCCATCAAAAAGGAAGGGAAATTCAAAATTTTAGAGGTAAAATAGTGTCCTCATGTCCATGACTGACACGGACAGCAGAAGTGGAGGGGCTAGGGAGCCACTCACACACTTTTTGCAAGGTGGGGGCTGAAACTGAATCTAACTGCCAACACATGTCTCCGAGAATCATGAAATTAATTAGCTATTTAACAATTGGTTAAACAATTTAAAATGCTGTTTACCTGTTCATAGAACTCTTCCGATATGCTCATTGTCCACCTCATGTGCAGATCTTTTCTTTTTGCTGGACCGTTGATGTCAGCCAACTTGATGATCATCTGCATGACCAGCAACCGGTCAGTTTCCTGAGTCCAGTCAATACCAGACGCATCATCATCGTTCACCTGAAATTACATACAGGTGTGTTAATGTTTAACAGTGCAGGCTGAGTGAGTGATGTTGGACTTAATGTGGCTTTCAGCAGTCTTTCAGTCATATCAACACAGAGTCACTGACATCACTTTGACCAGTGTCAATTTCTGGACTGACACTATGATGGGGTTTCTGTTGAATATGTAATGAAGAATGCATGAGGAGCGGTGGATTCCTTTTTCACGAATCCATCGCTCCGAATGCATTCTCCAACTTAATCCTTTTCCACTGTGTTTATATAGTATATGCATATATTGACAATTTCCTGTATCAAATTCAGTGTTTTCTTAAAGAAAATGAACAACCTGAATCTGAACATTTCAAA
>JAUELE010250415.1:0-10883 GCA_031471655.1 Diodora aspera | reverse complement strand
CTGAAGGAAAAGTCAAACCTCATTGTTTGGACAGTCCGCACAAACCGGCACAAAGGGTGTACACTGATGACAGAAAAGGATCTAAAAAAGCAAGGGAGGGGGTCGTGTGATAGCAAGGTTGATGTCTGGTCCAATATCACCGCAGTTCATAACAGAACTGTTGACCTCGTGTCAAGCTACAAGGGTGTGGAGCCAGTTACACAGATAACCCAGATTGGCATGGCTATAGTACAAGCGCCACTGCGAAATGCTGAACCAGCACCGGATGAAATTGTCAGAGTTTCAAACCGGTGTTTCCTCTGCATTTGTCCAAGTCAAGCGACAAATTGGGCGTCCATCTTGATCATCACCACCTCCACCTAGAGCAAGCAAACCCAACCAGAAGCTCCCCTGTTCAGATGTTCGCTTAGATTCGACGGACCACCTGCCAGAGGGGAGCGAAACAAGGGGACGGTGCAAAAATGGCGGGTGTAAGAGCCTTACGTACATCAAGTGCAGAAAATGTGCTGTGTACCTCTGCCTGAACAAAGAGAGGAGCTGCTACAATCACTTTCATTTCTCGTGATTTGAAAGCAAGGAAAATCTGTCCATGTGTAAATACATGATACACCTTTGCCCGAACCTGACGTATCGTATATGATACGGTGTTTAATTAGAATAAAATCAACTTTTGAATTTTTGTTCTTCCTTTTTGTCTTCATTTACCTATTGCCAGCTATACATTCAGTTCCCAGAATTTTAGAACCATGGGAACTAGGTTCAGGTTCTAAGGATATATCCAATCATTGCCTGGTCTCTTCTGGAACATGTATCTTTAGTTTCAGATGATATAATTAACGTTAGTTTGATTAGAACGTACCTACGACACGTGCGACTTATAACTTTCTCAGTTTGTGTCGCAAATTGTCCTAAGCCTTGCGACATATAGCGGGGCAACTATCAACGCTATGTGTCGCAACTGTCGAAAAAGCATCAGAGTACATGTGCATCTGAACATTTTCTTACTGGAATAGAAACCAGTCCCTCAATTTCGTTGAACACCAAAAATCTTTTATACCGACCGTGGTGCTATGACTGAAATACATGTATGAGTTGTAGAGTATATATATAATTACAATTTGCACTCAATATTACCTCATGCATCATGTTAACACATCCTGCTTAAGAGTATCATAATTATTCTTGAGGAACATACATGGATGTATGTCTCTGGCTCAAACGACTCTACCCCAAATGCTACAACTAAGACGTCAGACTAATACAGTTTGCTATAGTATCTAAAAGAGGCGAAAATGCTCTCTTTAACGTCTGTTTGTTGTACAAGTGCATACATGTACGACAGTTGCGACATACTCACTCACTAACTCACACTAAAACTAATCAGAAAAGGTGTTTATTATACACACGTTTTAAACAAGGATAAAAAATGGGTCCAGTACAATTAATTGGCTTTGTGCAATAATGGTGTTAAGTGTCTTGAGATTTATGCGATCTCTAATGTCTAAAGAAAGACTATACAAACTCCCTCATAATTTCATATATTTGAAAACGCATCTAGAGAAGCTTATCTCACACACCACAAAAGTTATTACTGCCTTTTAAATAAGTCACCAAATTGACACAATTTTTTCCCCAGGATATTTCATATACCATCTATACATACTGTATCCATATAATAATAATTATGCACGTACATTGTACATGTTATTAGTGTTTTTTCTGATACAATCAATAATGTTTTCTCCTTTCAAGTTATCTATCAAAAGCATTCAACACTTCAATTACAATTACAATACAGGATTTCAGCCCCAGTATCTGTTCCCAGCAAATCTCCCCATGCATGGCTACATGATTTCATTGCCGATTCAAACGCCCCCCAACAAAAGTCAGTCAAATACATCAACGCCCTTACAAAGTCGTTCATTCAGCTGAATCCGCTACCTGAACTCTACATTCACAACTAAGACATTCAACTAAAACAATGACATGTACATGATTGTGTAAAAGTAAAAAGTGAGGTACCAGTATGAAATTCAGCTTGCGGCATATCTCACGACTAGATTTCCGTAATATGTCGTAAACTACTCTCCTAAAAACTATATGTCGCGATTACGACACTAGCGACATATAGCGTGGCACTAAGTTACCACGCTATATTTCGCAACTTTACGACAGTTTGCGACAGTTACGACACATAGCGTGCAACAAATATGAACATATGAACAAAAACAGACTTGGTAGTAATACTATGCTTGGTATGGAAAGCACTAGCCAAGACAAACCTCAATGCTGTTATGTCACAAGAAAATGACGGTTTTATATTTACCTTGTTAAAGCGGTTTCCATCTTCTGTTGTCTTATTCTGATAAAGGAGAGCAGGACGCAGACACCTCTCTCTGAACTGAGACAGCCGCAGCAAGTATGACAATCAATCGGGTTGAATAGTAAACTAACGCTGATGGTGGGCAAGAGTTGTGGCAATGACAAACAAGCCTCTAATTGGACATGCTGAAGCCCTATATTAATAGTGTATTCTCCGCTTGATATCTGCAAATAAATTGCTTTTTGTTCAAATTTGCTCAGCGTTGACTGCTAATGGTAAAATATTAAGAACAATTAGTAATACAACTACATGTTTACATGTTTTATGAGGTGAGTTGGTCTCGTGCAACGCGCGTAGACCACTCGTTTGAGAAGTTAAGCAACGTCGAACCTTGGCAGTAGTTGGATGGGTGATCAGCTGGCGTTGCAAAAGCTCTCAGGCCTTCAAAGGTGTGTACTCCCTGGCTCACACTGAGACGCTGACGTGCAACTAACTTTAATTGTAACTGTCTCAGCCGACCCAGCTGAAACTGGGTACTGGTCCTCCATCAGGAGTGTTGTTAACCCTCTAGCCTCTAGAGGCTGCTTGTGCTACACCAGGGTAATGATGCAGAGCCCTTTCAGCAAGCTTTCCAAGTCTGGATTTAGCGCTGTACATAACTCAACATTATTATTATGTTTACTTGTAGAGTGTGTGGTTTAGAGAAACATAGTACATTGATCTATGAATAACGTCATCGAGTTTAACATGTTAAATGCAAGTTACACAGGAAATTCACATCCTTGGTTTCAAACTTCACCTATTAATTATCAATGATTTTCTCTCTTTGGTCGTTATTTCGGGTTCCCATACATCGTTCCAATTGTACACAGGAAGACCTAGAGGCGACGGAGAGTCCAGTCGGTGAAGGTTCGACTCACGAATCCTATGGTTGCTGGTTCGAATCCCGGTGAAGGTGGCTTAGCATTCTCTCTGCAGAAACCACTCTTGCTGCATGAGGAGTTGAATAGTTGCGCTCTCTGATCATGAAATACGCCTTGGTTCGTCAGACGTAGCTAGGTTTTACCGCTGGAATCTCCCCACTTCCTACACTTGCTGCAGGTTTTCACTCTGGAGTACGTGCTGAGTCTGAGATACAACTTGGCACGAATGGATAAGTTTCTGTTTAAAAGAGCCGACATGAAATTGAAACTGATTTTAAAGAAAGTCATGTTAGTTGCTACCGAAGGTGTAGACGATGTCAGGTTTTGTCTATAGTATGGCATTGCACTCGTTAAAAATTTAACTGATTTATATACGCACTTTCAAAAAAGTAGGGGATATTCAAATTTCTAGGTAATAAAAAAATAATGGTTTTGTTTTGGATGCAATCACCGAATGCAATGAAAATAACATGAATTGCTCTACAACAGAGCACCAAAGGCAGCCAATAGTCCGCAAGGGCAGCACGTGCAAATCTCGAACACGTGGCCGGGATGCATATTCGAATTTGACGCTTTAGAGAAAGGTCATCTACCCCCTTGTGATCCAGATTTCTATTATTCTGATAGCTTCTGACTGCATATCTGTGACATCCTTTGATTTTTGATTTTTCGCAATGGACGTATCCAACGTGCTTAACGTCTACGACCAATTGGTATGCTTGAAACTGGCAGCCGTCAGTCTGAGGTTGCCAATGTCTTCAATGTTTCCCATTTTGTGATTACAAGATTATGGAGCAGGTATCCCTAAATCCATAATGTTGATGATCGACGCCATTTAGGGTTGACTCGTACCCATGCTCTGTGAAATTTTACTCAAAAAGCAAATTAGATTCCTGCAAACATACACCTGGCTACTGGTGTTTGCGTGACAGGTCAGATGATTAGAAATCATCTGCACGATGCCTCGTATAGTGCCGCCATTGACCAACCGCCACATTGCCAATATACTCGAATAGTATACACAACGCAGGAACTGGAGAAATCGTCGGTGGCCACGTGCAATGTTCTCAATTGAGTCCCGGTACACTTTAGACTTCTCTGATAGGCTGGTCGCATCTTGCGACGTCGTAACGAACGTCATGTCAATGTTAACCTGAGGCAGCATGACATATTTGGTGGGGGTGTGTTATATTGTGGGGTGGGATCACTATGACTAACCGAACCCCACTCCATATCGTGCAAGGACGAGTCACTGGCCAGTACTATCTGGACAACATACTGATACCCTATGTTGTCCCGTTTGTACGACGTGAGGAAATACACAGACAGAAAATAAATTATTTTTTGAAACATTGTCTGGTGTCACGTAACAAATGATGCAACATACTGCCGTGCTCTGGCAGAAGTTAACTAACACCATAAAGCAAAGACTTTCATTAAAATGTACTTCCACTTTGCAGAAACCAATTCGCGAAAACCAGTAAAACTGTTCTCACACTTCCAGTCTTAACTTCAGTGCGTACAGCCTGACAAATCTACTAATATCCATGGTTCGAGCGCAAGGCCATCCGTCAACTTTATATGGCGTGCTTGGTTCAACATTTACAAGGGTCTTATCGAGATAATTCTGAAGCAAGCACCATCAGAAAGGTATGTAAGAAACATGAAACAACTGCCATGGTAGGAGCAGAGTTAAGTTAACGGCCTGTTCCTTGATGGTACAAACGTTTGTTTATGCCTGCTGGAGGCCTGGCGTAGACCGCACTCATACACATAAACACTAATGTCATTAATACAAAACCGAAGGCCACTGCTATAAATCCACATCCCATCTGGTTCTGTTCTTCATCCGTATCGGCTGATCATTCCACTTTGTCCACAGCTTCCCCAGAATACCATTGTCTAGCAGGGACAAAGGTCTGTGAAACCAATACACCAAACCAACGAATTGCATCCCTAAAATATACATTACAGAACAAATTCCTTCAACAGTCCGGTTTGTGAATTAAAACAATAACTAAGTTTCACTATGAATGAGCTTTTCGCTTGACAAAGATACATATAATGTTATAAAATGAGTAGCATTAAAGGGACATAATCAAAGTTGCGTCTGGATAATCGGTCAAACACCTAAAATACATACCATTCGCTCTTATTGTAACAAAGAATCTTCGGCGAATGTAAACCTGACATTGGAAGACTTGTCATAAATGATTACATGATATGTATATCTGTTTTATCGAACGAAAACCGAACGAAAAATTTGGATTGACGGCCACCACTGGTTTTGCACACGAACTCATTTTACGGAGCGGTGACATGCCAAAACGGTACCACGCCAAACTGGGCGAAAATCTACGGACAATTCAGTGTAATGATCGATGGATATATATATCTTTTGTTGTCACCATTGTATCCAAAACGTGTCACCGTTTGGACCAAATATCTTTCATCGTTTCGTCTAATTGTGACCATTTCGTCCAATCGCATGTTATCATTATGGTATCACTGTTTAAGCCGGTTCCATGTTTGCTTATACGTATACAAACTTCTGAATGCAGTGCGCAATAGCGGCAACACGTGAGACAATATTAGCTCTCATTTGTGTGTATTTTGGTGTAAAACATCGGAAACATTTACAGCACGGTGTTATATATTACTTTATCAACAGCAAGTCAAGCTCTGAACATCGATTGGCGTACCTGCAACTTTGATTATGTCCCTTTAACATTAAATCCCAAATCACTAGCTCACAATGCTTTGACTCAGGGTCTTGACAAAAGTCAAGACGATATCAATCTGAGGCTGACTGATGATTTGCTAAAGTTGTTGTGCTATTTCATAACCTTTTTGTTGCTTTTTCATGCCAACATCTTCATCTACTATGTACAGAAATGCAACCCAAGAAAAATGTTCATTTAGAACACTCCAAGCCTGGCAGATTAATTGGCCAAGTGGCTCAACACTGGCACCATTGAAAATTGAAAATTACTCTTGAAACAAAATGTGGCACAATGCGTCTGACTTGATCACTGTGGCAGGATTCAAACCTGTGACAATGAAGGCTGGACACTGAACAAGTCAATACTGCATCTTCATTAAAACAAAACCCAAAACATCTAGATCCAAAGGATGCAAATGCCTGATGTTGCCATTTATAGTAAGAAAGCTTGTTTAGCCATATTCATAATATTTTTGACACCACTAGCATTCAGCATCTAGTTACAGAGAAAATAATAATAATGAAAACGGTATTGGATCCTTAGGAACATGTATATTTAATTCAGACATCAGAAAGATCACACAGATAAATGTTCTTAAAAATCATCTTGGGTGGGGGTTTTTTTCATACAAACAACCCAAACCAGAAATATATCAGATTTATACTTGAAGAAAACTACAAAACTATCTCCAAAGAGATGTATACCACAAAAAAACTGACATCCAATTTGCATTTGTTATTTGTAACTGCCCACCTGGATCCCCAAATATCTTGGTCAATATTTACCATCAGAAAATCGAACAAGCATCTCTCTGGATTTTTTAACATGTACCTAAAATGAAACAAAACCAATGGTACAAAACATTTATCTGCTTAGTTAAAAAAATAAAAACCAAGTTTTCTGACAACTTACCTGAAGACATGCCCAGATAAAGAACACTGAAAAGTTGTGGGTAAGAGGATTTTAGAGCATGCCAAAAGTGTTCATGTGCAACTCCACCCTTCAGAGACAAGACATCAAGAAGTTTTTCAACTTTTGCCATTCTGGAGGGCTGGTGATTTACGTCCTCCACCTCTTCCGGGGTGATCACTTTCCCCAGGTAGGGGCAGAGTTTATCAACATCCACTGCTTGAACTATTGTTGGCCTGTGTCGGGCTACAAGTTCCTTGTGCTTTTCTTCCATCTCTGAATACTTTTATACTTTTACAGAATAACACAAGAACAATGTTTTCCCCTGTACTCAGATACGAGATGGAGAAAAATTAATGACACAACATTTTGACAGAGTTCAGCGACACACGTCGGCCATGTTTCAATAGAAATCGATAGAAAACAATGTAAGCAACAAGACGATAGGTTATGTTTATGAAGAGTTTCGCAACCCATCTAAAACATATCGGATACGTCAAGGGTATTCCAGACTGTGCAATGAACTGCCAATTTACGAAGTCAGTTTCCATAGTTATTCGTGAAAACGGCTACATCCCAAAGGCCTGCAGATCGAATAAACTATGCAGCAAGCGCCATATTGACGAACTTCGCTGACATTCCAAAAATGGCAACAAACCCCAGGTCAAAACATTACTGTGCTTTATTTGGTATAGTTTGCTTTTCATGGTGTTAGGCAACACATTATAATGTTTTTTCAAAAGTCAACCCTAAAAAATAAATTGTTTTTTTTCCCGGAAATGTTTCTTTACGACATGACGTAAATGACTTCCTTCAAAGGGAGATAACAAGTGCAACCCTCAACAAGTGGATTCTGTCCATGCTGCTTGAGATAAACGGATGCACTTGGCTCCTCTTGTGTCGCTTTGTGTGTTTGCTCTTTTCACGTTGCTTAAAATTGTGAATACATGATTTAAATCTAGGAGAATTTTTTTAATTTTGTACATGAGAAAGTTTACAAATTAATATTATTTACTTTTTTTTAATCCCGGCCGGGGGTGTCGCTCTAACACCAGAAAGAAAAGGGGAGCGAATTTAGAGTCAGTCACCACGTTCTGCACATGTTTTTGACCCTGTGACTTCACTTCCGGTAAGACTTCCTGTCACTGCGAATGTTTTGCAATCTCTGATCGCCGTACGCGGGAATCGAACACCATGGCAGTCGTCTGGATGGTAATCCGAGACGCTACCGCTTAGGCCACGCAGCTACTGACAGTGTGGGAGACAATTTCACTAGTCATTTACACAAAATGTTACGGAAATGAACGATCCAAAATATAATAATTATAATAACAGTGTTTTACCCTCGTAAATGGACCCCCAATATTTACTTTTTGGGGTCCCAAGGTAAGAAATATGGGTCCCAGTTTCAGTAATATTATTGACATGTTCAATACAGTAAATGCTATTTATAGATTTGGAAATGTCAACATGTCATTACAAAGACAGGATTGTAGATAGATTTATATTTTAATTATTGAATAAACAATTCAGTAATTTCTCAATCTACTTATTGCGTCGAGATGTTTAATTTTTTGCATCCCAGGGGATGCAGGGTTTGAAATTGTTGGGGTCCCCAATAGCAAAAGTGGGGTACTGGACGCGAAATCCTGCGTCCGGTAAATCACTGATGCTATTACTATATCTTGTACTATGGGTCATGTGGCCTTATATACAAATAAACATTTCTCTCTAACTGTCGATCTAATTTCATTCAAAGGATTTCTCAGGGATTACCCTTCAACTCAGAAAGAATACTGTGGTAACCTGTAAAATGGGGCTGACCATACAATGATCTCAACGGTGACCTTTGACTTCCACTTCTCATTGGGGCCCGGGATTACACAGTGGTTAGCGCATTGGCCCAGCAATCTGTCAGCATTGACGGTTGTGGTTTGAGTCCCACCTTGACACCTCTGTCAGTCTGGAGAGACAGGAGCCCTGACACCAATGAAATATTGGTGAAACCGTGGTGATGTGGCTGAAAGATTGCCGAAAATCACATAAAACCCCAAATCAATCGCTCTCACCCCACTTCTCATTTGTTGGTATTATTTTGTACTTTCTTCTCTTTTGATGTATCCTTAACATCGTTAAATAATTGATACCTAGGGCAATTCAAATATTTTAACACTGGACATTTATTCTGATTTTGTTTCCACAGGTCACTGGAGCATCATCCAGGTGTTGTCTCGGAAGGGCATCTATGTGACTGGGGCTGACGAAACATCTGTGACCGAGACTGTTCTTATGAAAACAGCACCATTTAATGTGGTATGTTCACTTCCTCATTTAATAAAAGGACATGGGATAGTTTAGTGGTCAGCAGAAGCAGACGTGTCCACTCTCCATGGAATGGTCACTGATATTTGATTCTAATGTTAGCTCCCTTGGAGTTTCTGGGGTTTCCTGTCACTATGGAAGAATAGGTCACCAGTAACCTAGTGCTTGCCTTGTAAATTTGGGATATTTTGTTTTCACTTTTCATGGTATTTTGTTCCTTATGTGTTATGGCTGAAAAATTGCCTGTGTTGCGGAAAATATTAACTCAGATTATCTCCCTGCTGTTGTTGTTTTTATGAGAATGATTATAAGATTGCTGAAAAATTAATGAAAGATCAGTTCTCCTTGATTTCATCTGTAATCCAGGTCATGGGATTGTGAGGTAGTTTGTGTGCTGACCATGTAATCATCCACCTTTGGCAGTTTTGCAGCCTGACAAATTTAAGCTAAGCTTGCGCAAAAGTTAAAATATCGACCTGTAGACAGAACAGTATGCTCAGATGAAATGATATGATTATAAGAGGTTGGAAAGGTGTGTGCACGTGCAGTTCATGAAACCTGTGACTAAATGCTTTGATGCATTGTGGTTAATCAACCACATAAGCATGTATGCTGAAGGAGATGAATGAACACATGATTGTTGAAACAGTTATTAAACAGTGCAACAAGAGCGCAGAAAGGTAGAATACAACTTACAATCCTACATTACCTGCCATCCCTCCATCAGCAGTTGCATCCCCAGGATGGGTTTGTTCAGTGAGGTCACAGTGCAGGTTACAGTTCAACTTAAATTTGTCGACCAGTAGGTTCAGATGGATGGAATGAAGTGCAGTTCTGACACTGACATGGAGTAGGCGACACCAAATTACTATATGGCTAAAAAATTGCTGAAAGGAAAATAGACCCTATTAATGCACAGCTCTCAACCACAGTTTTCTGAACTGACAATTTTGGTTTGCATTGGTATTTTTGTTAAATGATACACGACATGAACTGATTTTTTTTTTCTCTCTCCACAGAATGGTCACCTATCGTTAATCAGTGCACTAATGGTTGCATACGCCCGTGAAACTGTCACCATGGAGAGAGTTGTACAAGCTGTCAGGTAAATTCTGTTCACATTTCTCGAAGGTAAAAGGGTTCGAGCATTTAATATCAAGTTGAGATCTTCAGGTCAGGTTAGCTTTCAATACACCATATGGTCCGATCAATCCATAGTTATGGTTATCTGATAAGCACATGCACAGAGCTTGTATGCCATGGCTTGGCATACAAGTTCTGTGCATGTGCGTTGAAATGTTTATAATTAAATGTTCATGCTTTGCATATATGGGAAAGAGCGACCAGCTTACGAATGGTTGTTGTCACAGTACAGGGCCAATACCCATTTTCAACTGAATTGAGTGGTACACGCGGAATAGAGTTCCTTGTCCCACAGTATAACATAGCACAGGCTAGGATCAAAACCCTTGACCGAACTATCATTGTATCATGAGATCATGTTTTATTTGAGACCCTGTGAGGTTCCCGAGGGTGTCTAACACCAGAAAGAATAGGACCCCAGTATCCTCATGCTTGCCGTAAGAGCCGTCTGAAATGAGGATCATTTGCTTTCTCTTTCTTACTATCAATCCTGTGTTGTCCCTTTTCCTGATGTGCTTCTTGCACATCACATTGCGCTAT
>JAUELE010250414.1:0-19392 GCA_031471655.1 Diodora aspera | reverse complement strand
CGGCATATCTGTAAAAGTACAACTATTTATTTCAGATCATGTAAACGGCATATCTGTAAAAGTACAACTATTTATTTCAGATCATGTAAACGGCATATCTGTAAAAGTACAACTATTTATTTTTTAAATATTGCGTTTGATATTTAATGTATTTATAGGAATACATGTATATGATGTATTTAAAGGAGGCAGGGATGGATTCCAGAATTTTGTGAAACGGGGGGTATCCTGACCAGCATTCTCCTGCTTTTAAATGGGTCAAAATGAGCTTTGTAACTTGTCAAAATTAGGCAATATAATTGCAGAAACGATCGAAGCAGATGCAGAGGGGGAACGATCCAAGGACACCAGTTAACAAAAAAGAAAGAAAAAAAGGAATGCTCTGAGACGTATGTTACTGCACTGGTTGGGGTCAAAGTGAACGTTTTGGTAACTGGTCATAATAATTCCAAATAATTGCCAGTCGTTACTGACCTTTCATGACAGGGGTTGGGCCGGGTTGGGCCGGGTTGGGACGTACCTAAATACGCCACCGGGATTTAATATTAATGGAATTGTTTGCGTAAAACAATGTCATGATACATTTCATAATTATAAACTAAAGAAGAAAAACAATGTATTTTTGTTAATCTGTGCAAGCTATTAGTTTTCTCTTGATGCATGCAAACTATTTATAAAAATCAAAAGGTCGCTCCCTAAGATTGAGCCAAACAATGTAAAGAGGGCTTGATACCAATATTTAAGACTACGAATTATAGTGACCTGTTAACCGTAAAGCAATATAAGCTGAAACAAACAAGAGATATGACAAACATGTAGGTATTTATTAATGTTGTTAGTATTTGACAGGGGAATTCCTTTTACAAATTTTAACCTTTCGTAAATATTCCTTTAACCTTGTTCCAATATTTACATCAAAACCGGAATATCTACCGTTTCATGTTATCGGCGATTGCCTTGCTTATAGAAAGAACTCCCCATATCCAACCAAACGATCGGCCATAAAGTGGTAAAGCTGAAGGAGACCACACAAAATACAACGACAAAACATACAAGACATGAAGTTAGATATTTTAATGTCTTTGGAACTTGTAGTCGTATAAATAGCAAACCTCCCTGCTTTTCTGAGACGCGTGTGGGTACAACTGTCAAATATATTGATAAATCGATGCTCATCAATGGTCCTTTCTTGGCTTTGGGGCTGCAGAAAACTTAATACTCTCGAGACCAGCACTCCGCCTACCACGGCATGGCCTAATTTCATATGACATTGCGCCTTCACGAATGGCCCAGTTCTCCTTGGGTTGATTGCCGATCAGTTACCAACGGGTGCATCTCGACAACACGGAAATGTCTTCAGGAACAAAGTAATTCCATTTTATGTCAGATATGGCGCTGCTTTAATTCACTCAGAAAATGGTATTCACGCAGAAAAGAATGGGAGAGTAATCTCCCCTTTAACAAACACTTTCAGAGTCCTAGTCTACAAAGCAATCTTAGCGTCAAGGTAACCGTAATCTCTTAACAACTGTCTTAATCTCAATTTCATCCGCCATCCCGTTTCGCCAAACAACTTCAAACTACTTACACGTCTTTAAATTGCTCCAAGACTGTTTCTTGGAACACGAATATGTTGAAAAAGGAATAGGCAGAGCTACTGCGATGGCCGTAGCTAAGATCGTTCAATGAAACTGTATTGACAGCAGTGATCTTATGCAAACAATAACGTTTCAGTATCTCAATGTTTAAAATGAAATGGTACCACAGCTGTGATCCTATGAAAACAATACAGTTCATACTTAAACGCCAATAGATCTCGAAAATAAAATTCTTTATTTCTTTGTATTGTCATTTTATCTGATGTTCATTATAAACTATAAATAACTGACTCGGGGTCTCATGTTTACATTAAAATCATATGTTCTGGTGAACTTCACGTGGTCAGAGTAACACATAAATTGGATAGCTGTTGTTGTCATGGGTTGGTCATAAGAAATCTGCAATGAACTGAAACATATCTTCGACGAAAGCCAGGGTGAATCTGAAATAACATGTCGTTGATGCGATGACGCTGTTACTCACAGCTGGCAGACATACAAGGCCGAGTTATGCTAGGGATGAAGCACACACTTTCAGAGATCATTTCGAGACATTGGCAATGTCTTGTTTTGTGACTGAAAGATATTATTGTGCAGACTAAACAAATGACAAATGTGAGCAAGATAAGAAGTACAACGAGAACAGTAAAGATTTACTAGTCAGTTTTAGCTTACGGAGAACGGACAAACAAGGAAGACATATTGAACAACAGTCTGGTTGCTGACAATGTAAATCATTATCTATTGACTTCGATTAGTCTGTGTCAGAGACATGATGTCGATGCGAAAAACAGGCTAACCAAAATAACATTTAGTCATGCAAGCTTTCAGTTTTTTTTGTAAACAAAACACACCATGAGTTATTCGATGTGATTATCCAACTGTATATACTGTTCAGTATAATGGTAACTGAATCGAATCTTATATGACAAAAGTAAATCGGAAAAAGTGCATCATGTCTTCTTTCATAACTATTCTAAGAGTAGTCCAATTTGCATCACCTGATGCAGAAGTGTGAAACTGTTTATCCGCGGACGTATTTGCTTCAGAAGTGTAAATTAAACATATGTGTCCATTGAACTGATAGCATACTCTACTGGTTGTGAAGTAGTGGAACAGAGGAAAACTTATGGAACGAGACATATGACTAAACTTATGTACATACCACTACTAATACACAGAAGATATAGCATGTTTGTCGGTTTGCAGCCTCTTTAATTGACTCATTTATTTTGGGACCCCCATGCCATAAAATAGAAACAAAATGCATTCCGAACTTTCAAACGGAATCTTGAAAATATTCGTAAACCTTCGGTAACGTTACACTTGCAAATAAATGCATTCGTCTCATATTTGTACAGCATTCGGAAATTGACGAAACATACTACGGTAAACTCTCAGAGAAAGGTTCGGAATAAGACTGGCTATTTGAAAGTAGAAAATAAGTCCGTCTGCATCTGCCGGAACTAAGTGAATACGGCGTTGTTAATTAGGCATATACTTGTACATTGTATGATTTACAGTTTATGTTATTTCACACAGATGGCACCAGACCTATTTTAGTGTTCGGGAGCACGTATCCAACTTTAAAATGAACCACAACTGTATTTACAACTTATTTTGTTCAATGCAGTAATTACATTTAACTCCCCAATACACTTGCATTCATCAGTTATCACAGAATGACAACTAAATATGCATAGCCTCATACTGCAATCCTTCGTAGCACTAATAGACCAATACCTGCCAATCAAAGTGAAGACTAGTTTCCACACTGTGACTCGGACCCGTCCTCACTGAGCCAGCTTCGTATCAGCGTTCACTCTGTTTCCAGATTGATTTTGTAATCATCTTTAATGGCGTATCTGTGATCGATGGGGTATTAGTAATATTTTGGACACCAATGAGAGAATACATTTTGACGCCTTGGCCTGTTTAAGCACGACTGAAATGGCGCCTTGATTCACAATAAATCAATGGTATTTTGCCTTCTTCACTTAATCATATGTTTTTGTTTTCTGACTCAAATGACGTTAAGAAGTTTAAACTTTAAATCTAATTTTCAGGAACATATCTCAACCAGAATTTGGACTTTCTGCATAATCATTTCGATACTGTGATGAACAGCCAATCGGACTCCTTAGGATGTTTCGGCTTGTATTGTGTTTGTATAGCGATTACTGTTTTCATGACTGTGCTATATGAAGCGATCATGCTTTTAATGTACAAAGTCCTGTACATACCGCTTGACTGTTCATCACAATATGTATATATATATATTAAACAACATATCTTATGCATCTATATAACCTTTAGTTACAATAAGATTATTTTCCGAACCAATACTCGCCTCCAATCAGCTAAAAGACACATACTACAAGTCAACTGTTGGCTCAACCGGTCTTAACAACAAAGAGTGTATATGTGAGATAATACAGAATAAAAGAGGTGTCATAAAATATCCAATTACAAATCTATAATCAATCCTTGAGGAAGTTCATTCCATGTTTAAGCTTACGTTGAACAAACACACGTACTTCTCGAATGGCGCAGGATGAAAACTGATGATGTCAAATGCAAGAGAAGTAACAGCGATCGGTCCCAGCAACGTTCTTATTGAACCTATTGATATGCGTCGACCTCTGCCACCATGCCACAAATCCATCCTTTACATGAAGCAAATTGCGCTTTGGGTGATGTTGGACTAACACAAAGGGAAGTGATTGTTTTCAACCTAATCATATCGGTGTAAAACCTACACTGAAATTCTATTATTTTAAATATATTTTCAGCTATACGCCATCAGATCAGTTCCAGTATATAGTCATGCGATGGGATGTGTTGAGGAACTTAACACCAGCAGTCATTAGTTCATAGAGGAAATTGCGAGTTGGCTGGAGGCGGATGTTACATCTCTGATGGTGTTCAGATCCCGAGGGAACACTTCAGTTTCACGTCCATCATCTGGTGATAAATCTGCATGTTATGTTACAGCCAGGAGAGACGTGTATTACATAGTCTGTCTGTATGTCTGTATGTGTGTGTGAATGCACCTATGCACATTGTATGTATGTATGTGTGTGTCTGTGTATGTATATATGTATGTGTGTTTATGTATATATGTACAGGCATACAGACAGACAGACTGTGCTTCTAACATCAGAGGTACAACGTTTCTTCTCGGCCCCCTTCGCATCTCCATTAGTCAGCCTATTCCCCGGCTACCGGACCCCCGCACCCGTGCTAAATATACCCCATGTACCTTCCCTCATAGAGCCTGTAAGTAGATATGCATTGTGGTCGTGCGTGTTTGAAAGGATGCATGCAAGAACTGTTGTAGGTACATTAGACTAAATGTGCACACTATAATTGTCTTTATGTGTGTAAGATTGATGCGTGATGAAACATAATTAACTGAATGAATGTAGTAGGCGACTATGTAAGCGTCTGAAAACTGTATATTTCAGTTCTCTTTGAAAGTGCTGACATGAGCTATTTTCATAAATAAAAGCATTAACGCTTCGGGCATTTGAGACATTCGTTTTAGCAGTTTCTTCATTTCGCCTCTTCACAGAACTCGACACCAGTGTCCAATAGCGGAAATGTTCCAATCAGGACAGATTATCCGCTATCAGACGGAGTTTTTCGAGCCCGGCATATAATTACATTCTGCACTGGAGGAAAGACTCAAATGGGACTCGGTAAATGAATGGAACACCTTTTTTCCCAAATCAGTTTAATTGAGATGAACAAATTGAGTATTGAGATGAATTCTCTGCAATTTTCACCATGAAATCTCCTTTTACTGGCAAGGAACTTTTTCTGTGCCACAAAGAAGCTTGCCTGTCATTGTCACGTTGGTAGTTATAGAGAGTATTCCGGGATGGCAGATTCTTCACGTCACAGTTGAGGGTTTCACAAGATCTGTTCTTTCAGTTACAGAAATTCACATGACAAGTTTATGTAGCTTCAGTATTCCAAGCATTATATCTGGCTCACTCTAACCCTTTCATCATAGGTACCCACAAACAATCTGTCGAAAATGGTATTCCTCCAATGAGGAACTAGTCGACAACAAAAGCTTTGTTGAGTTACTTATTCAGTTTGTTCTCAGCTCGGAGATATAGGAGCCTCGACACCGATGTGGCGTTGGTGAGACCCTGGCGATGTGACTGCAATATTGCCAAAAACCACATAAAACCCCAAATCACGCACTCATTTTGTTCAGGCAACTTCGGTCAGCAGCAACGCAATCCATACGCTAAGAAACGTATTCACATTTTAAAGCCTTTACAACAAGCACATGGCTACTGGATCCCTAATACAACACACCAATGAGTTGTGTATTCAACAAATAACGCCTATTAATATGTGTAGAACAGTCATACCAACAGATCAGAACGCAGCCGATTGTTTTCGTTCAAAGTTAAAGGATCGAAACCAGATAATGGGACACCCAACTTTGTGGATGAGCCTACTAGCGTCAGATTTAAAATACTTTTAACTGCCCTTTTTCAAGAAATTTTGTTTGTCGTTGCCTTCTTGTCCACACATCAGAACAATACTTGGACAATATAGAATCTGTACTTGAACTACTATTATGACCTCTATTGATACGTTGCGTTCCGTTTGATAAGTATCTGTTTTTGCGCTGTGAAACAAATGTGTTCATGAAATCCACATGGCCTGATATGTATACAATATTTACCTAGATTCCTAGTACACAAGTACACAAGTAACCTATTACATAATGGTTTCTTTTAATCGTTTTTCAAAATGTGGTTGTGTCTTTAATCTGAAACTAAAAAAACTGTCCTTTTGTCGACAAGTAACATTGCACTTTCCCAAATAGGAACGCCTTGGCGAGGACTTAGTTAGAATTTCCATTTCACGGTTTCTCTGAGAAGATTTACAAGTCTGTTTTTCCAGAAAGCCATTCAAAGCCCATTACTGGCTGCTCAACTGAAAGGCTCACAAACTTGCGTCACCTCTAGATCTACTTTCGCTTTTAGATTGATTCACGCTTTAACATTCATCTCTGCGTGTATTATGACACATTCAGGATCACTTTGAGACCAGGATGGAACTAGAGACTCTTTGATGTACAAGTATGCTACTTTGACCTTCACGGAGCAAATGACTTCACCCATTAACACCCATATGGGTTGAGAAACATTTGCACATCTTGGAAACCAAACCAATCAACGCCTACCACTGCGTATGCATTTCCTCGTGTAAAGTCACAAATGAAGAATATTTAATTTTCTAAAAAACTTTGAGAGTCTTTTCTCATTATTTGGCCAACACTACCTGTCTGATTTTACTTACTAAATGGACAACAGCATATGAACACATTCAGCCAGTATACTAGCTAAATTACTCAACAGCTCAATGTTCCAAAAGTGGCGCCTCATTTTGTCTCTGTCACGTCTTTAACATCAACAGGTGACATTAACACTAGCAACAATTCCAATCGCAATAATAACTGAGTGAATGTCATAAACCTCACGCAGGTCTTATCTGGGACATAATTAAATTCATGAGCGCGTATCTCAAATGACTGATGCAAGTCTGAATTTCACATTATCAAACTGAAAAAATTCAATGTGATATTCAGTGGCCATTTCGAGAATATAAGTACAATGCATCATTAATGTTGGAGATAAAATAAAAGCCCGTATCATTATTATCATTGCAATGCGAGATGACACCTGTCAACGTCTGTAAATTTTAAATATTAATTTACCCGCGTTTACGGTGAAATAGCTTTCATTGACATTTTGGAGCAGGATATCGTTGGTTACCGTGACAGCCTATTATTCTGGTCTGCGGTTCGAATCTCACCCAAATCGTTCAACGTGAAAGCAAAACTTCTCCATGATAATCTGAGTGAAGATCGCTGATATCCAACGTAACCACGGTTCACTTTCACTGAAGTACACTAAACGTTACATGGTACTATGGTCAGTGTGACCGTCAGGCGCGCAGTCGAAGCTAAACCATCATGGCTTTGCATCTCCTCACCGTACTCGAGAAGGACGATGACATCAAGGCGACATTCATCCTCCTGATATCAATGAAACATGGAGATGGCCATCTTATCGGTAAAATAAATTTCTCACTTTTGAGATACATACACGTATTCTACATTCAGTTCCAACAGAAACAATGAGATCGGATTTTCTAAGTATGCATACATAAAATTCCTCTGAAAATTCAAGTGAGTTTCAAGTATAAGTTCGTTAAATGAAAAGATGTCATGGGTTTTCGCGGACCAAAAGCATAAATTCCAGTAAAAGTTTGGTTTTGTAGGCTTGAGCTATTTGTGCCACTGTAAAATAACAGTCATACTTCTAAAAATGCATAAAGAGACATTGTTCATCACGGGTCTGTCTACGTGACAAAAGCACGTGAAATTGTCGTTAAACACGTGCATGTCAGTGTACCGTATGTTACTTGCTAAACATTGTGTAGATGAAAGATGCTACGTCTGAGTAATGCATCGCGCCTTCGTGCTATTGGAGTGGTTTATGGTGGCTGAAGTGTTGTCAATGTAGGACGTTTCAGGGACCCTTGTGTTGTGGAAACTGAGCTTTGGAGTTAACCGTCGTTGATGTTGTGGGATGGAATAAGCTGTGGTAGGCGAGTTCCTCCTGTTATCTTCAAAATCAACGGTCAAGGTCGTGGCAGGAGTGTTACTGCACAACGGTACATAGATGAAGTGTTGTCGTTCTATTGTTTGCAGCTAGACCCGGGTTGGTTTTTCAACACGATTACGCATGAGCACATACCACAAGGGCCACTCAACAATATATTGCCAACAATAACAATAGTCCCGACCAGCTCTTAGTCCAGACTTAAATCCAGTGCAACACCTCTGGGATGAAATTGAACGACGTATCTACCAAAGACCTGTCCAGACACACAATCAGCATCAGCATCAGCATCAGCATCAGCTCCAACAAGCGGTGTTGGACGTTTACCACAACATTCCCAGGACCTTTATCCGGCGTTTGTTCATGTCTTTGGGAAGTCGTTGTCTTGAGATGGTTGCCAATAATGTTGGCCACACAAGACACTGAACTCCTGGGCATTTTCTTGGAAAGCAATTTCAAATTAAGCGCTATTCAAATGACGAGACAGTTGTCTACAATTAAATTCCACGAATAAACCTGAAAAGGTAATCGGTGATCTTACTGTCCATCGTCATTTCATGTGGTGTCCTTATCTTCAGTGATAAATATTATAACCTGCATGTGCGGTCTATATCATATTAACACGTATGCCGCGTTTCTTTTGGAAGTAATATAGCTGTAGTTTAGAATCGCTGATTGTCAGTGATAAGACACTTTCAACAGTCAGAGCTGAGCAAGACAATTACATGAAATCAGTCGAATAATCATCCGAGGTGCATAAACACATACTCAGCAGAATGTCCAAAACTTGAACTCATCTACATTGACGTGGGGAGGAATTAAATACGTGCAACATATTTCTGTCACTGAAATGACTAGGATGATATTGAATTTATGTCAGTCTCGTGTGGAACTTTCGGACAACTTTTCGCGGCTTTTTGTAATCCCCTTGACGGCCAAATTGAAAACTGACAAAAACAAAATTTATCTTTCACCATGTCTAACCTGCTGATGTTGCGCCTTCATGTGTCGCCCACTTTCGCTTTTGGGTTGAATTTTTCAAGACACTTCATCAGAGGAGTTGCCAGACACGTCCAGGGTAGTCTAGAGATGATGACCTGTTTATGGCGGCAGAGAGTTCTCCACATGGATCCCCATGACCAATATTCACGTGCTACTAGAGCAGTAGGATGTTGGAAATGCCAAGACATTCTTGCTAGAACTGCATTAACCACCTACAATCTTGAAACCGAAGTTTCTATCTACACTGAAGGACTGTAAACAGAACCTACTGAATGACTGTAGTTAATATGCCAGTCTGTGAGACAACCAGACACGTTTAAAACTACGAATCTGTTAGACACAGCACAGATTTAATTTGAAAGATACCCAGCTCAACACAGATTAGATTGAGAGGTGAAAAAGTACACGCGCTTGTTTTAATTTAATTTGCGCATGTTATAATTACACTACAATGTCGGTGTATGCTGCACGCTCATTACGTCACATGGAACTATAAAACGTTGGATGCACGTAATGCTGTGTTGCAACGATATGCGTTTGTCCTATTATTTTGATTGTGTGACTGTTATAATATTTTGTTATAATATTGTTACATTGTCCAGTGCATGCTTCAAATATGTTACATATTACGTCACATTGTAACAATCAACGTCAAAACGATGTGTGTCTGTTCTTCCCTATTGATTGTGTGGCTTTTATTTAACATTGTCTAGCTTATGTCCTACATGGTCAATTGAACACTGTATGTTACATTGTCTGGTTTATGTCCTACATGGTCAATTGATCACTGTATGTTACATTGTCTGGTTTATGTTTTACATGGTCAATTGAACATTGTATGTTACATTGTCTGTTTTATGTCCTACATGGTCAACTGAACACTGTATGTTACAATTTCTGGTTTATGTCCTACATGGTCAACTGAACACTGTACGTTACATTGTCTGGTTTATGTCCTACATGGTCATATGAACATTGAATGTTACATGGTCTGGCTTATGTCCTACATGGTCAAATAAACAGTGAATGTTACATTGTCTGGTTTATATCCTACATGGTCAAATGAACACTGTATGTTACATTGTCTGGCTTATGTCCTACATGGTCAAATGAACAGTGTATGTTACATTGTCTGGTTTATGTCCAACATGGTCAAATGAACACTGTATGTTACATTGTCTGGTTTATGTCCTACATGGTCAAACGAACACTGTATGTTACATTGTCTGGCTTATGTCTTACATAGTCAAATGAACAATGTATGTTACATTGTCTGGTGTATGTTCTACATGGTCAAGCGAACACCATATGTTACATTGTCTGGTTTATGTCCAACATAGTCAAATGAACAATGTATGTTACATTGTCTGGTCTATGTCCTACATAGTCAAATGAACACTATATGTTACATTGTCTGGTTTATGTTTTACATGGTCAAATGAACACACATGATGAGTTGAGATGTGACAGCTTTGCACCAGGCTACGAACGACAGAGATATTACAACCTCTGTCTGGACTCCTGCATGGTCCATAGATACTCGTACATTCGTTGTAAATATTCACTTGTCATCTATATCACGGGCATATGTTGTTGTGAAGGCTAAACAAATCTAGCTGAAGCCCAAATTCCAACAGGATGTAACAGATTGCAACTACATTCAAAATAATCATTTAATAATTGGAGGGGCGAATGAATAACTATTTACGATCATGGACCTAATTGATATTCTCAAAGCATTTCAGGCGACGAAGCCTCTTTGCGTTATAGCTTATGGTGTATCATAGAAGAGCGGAACGGAATTGTAACAACGCAACTCATCTCTGTCATACCAAAATTGGAAAGTATCGAACTTTTGTCAGTCTGATAATGAACTCACGTAGGAAGACAACTTTCGCGAACTTTTCATAAAAGCTGTCTTGGCAAAAGTGTACGTTCATCTCTCACAGCTTTCATTAACTTCACGAGTTTTTTTTCACGTCCATGTCTCATCTGTTTTCACTCCCGGGTTGACATTTTCAAGGCTTTTCATCAGCCGTCATGACGGACAGATATACTTCACGATGCAGACAAAACCTACAACAGTTTATGTGACTAAAGAAGGTAATCAAGATGCATATGTCTGAGTAGCCTCCAGTTCCTTAAGATCCGTGTCGTTGATGGTGATGAATTCCTATACTTATATATTTAGTGGTAGTAATAGCATAACACATAACATGTGACTAACGCGATATGTCAAGAGAAAATGTACCTCGAATGACTTCGTGTTTTCACATCGTACCCTCACTGGAAATTAGAAATACTTGCCACGTTCGACAGGATTCGAATTTATTTGAACTTTTTTCACTGACACTTTTGTATCAAGTTATCAATATATTTCTCTGTCATGTTTCATCTCGAATTCCCATTGTTAAAACAAAGCTTCCACACAGCATTACTATTATTTTACTTTTCTGACGTGACTCAAATGTGAGATGATCCTGAAGGCAAAGATTTCAAAGCAATATAAAGTGAAACTGCTGGAGTTATTTCTGTACTGATTCTATATGTAATCTGTTGATCTTGAAGGTTGACCCTACACGTACAAAACAAGACAGACGTACAAATTTAAATACACTGGTCACAATATCCTCCCTCCAAAACCTAAAATATATACAATCCCGAAATATTATGTTTGTGAATAATACAGAAAATTGTTTAAATTGCACAATGTTCATGTCTTTCGAAAAGAACATGGTATGTTTTATGATAAATTCCTTTTATAAGCGTTCGGCTAAAATGTAAATAATTATACTAAATAAAACTATAGTTTCCACTGGAAACTGAACTTAACTGTTAAAACACAACAAGTACTTAAACTCTTCACAAGTAACAGTAGTTGCCAAAATTAATGTCATGATGCTTTACCACTATTTACATGAGTCCTTTTCGGACATTCTTTTCATTTTGTAAGGGTATATCAAATCAAATTTCAAAGTATTATTTTTACAATTTCCATTTTTTTTTTAAAGTTTTATATGACGATACCTAATGTCACTGGGTATGTCAAGTCACAAAGACCCTTCAATCAGTCTCTGTTTATTGAATGTGTGTTGTGTAGTGGTATTACATCATGGTGTGTATTGGGACACTGCCGTTAAGCCCTCTGTGAAATTCCAACATACCCTATCAAATGGTACCTCATGGATGCCATTGGCAGTGGTTACTGGCCTGTTGACTAACTGTCTGACCATTGCACTTAAAACTATAAAAAAAAACAACAATTTGTTTTCTCTATAAAGATGCAAGTTTTACAAGTTTGGACCTATGAATATAAAACTAATTAGTACTATGATGCCATTTCCAGTTCCAGATTTTTTTAACATGATACCTCAGTGACGTCCGCTTCTTGGGTTACTGAGGTTAAATGCAATCCCAAACCAGTTTACGTTTATTGATAAGATGCAAGGTACCAAGTTTCAATATTTGATCAATATTTTTAACATCTAGAGGTCTGATATTGTATTCAAAATGCACCCCCGCCACACCCACTTTTGGGTGTGTAGGCTGAAATACAATCCCAAACTACTTTAAGTTGCAAAGGTGCTGTAAACAAAGTTTTATTGAATTTGTTCCACTAGAGGTGTGACGTTGCTCCAATAGGGTGCGATGGGTGCCTTCATGTCAAAGGTCATTTTTCACAATTATTAGGCACAAACCTTCTGATATGTTAACAGGAATACAGTATAATGTCCAGAAACAAAGTTTCAGCCTCTGAACTTCATCCAAAACCTTCAAATTAACAAAAATTAATTTTTCAATATGGCTCCCTCCCACGCCCACTTTTTGTTGGTACAGGCCTCAAATGCAATACCTACACTAGTTTATGTTACAAAGATGCTGTATACAAAGTTTTATTGAATTCAATCAATATTTGTGACTGCTAGAAGTGTGACGTCATTCCAATTGGGTTTTATGGGTGCAATCATTTCAAAGGTCAAGGCGAGGCCATTTTTATTAATTTGTCAAAACCCGGCTGATATGTTAACAGACATGCACTATACTCTCTACCAAACAAATTTCAGCTTCCTAACTGTCTTATAAACCTTCACACTGACCAAACATGATTTTTCAATTTGGCACTCTGCCACGCCCATTTGGGGGGGGGGGGGGGTGCGTGTGGGACTCAAATGCAATACCAAACAGACGGACGGACGCCGGTCTTTTCACTTATACTATAAACTCAACTGGTTTTGAAGTGTTTGAATGTGTGCGGACTGAAAGCTTCCCTTTCAGCGACATAAAGTTAATGTGTACTCCCCTCGGACACATAATTATTAATAAAGTCCGAACTCCGTGACCCTTCATATCGACAGCTACCTGGATGCATCAAAACTGCAATTCTGTGCAGTGACAACCATGATCGCTTGAACTGATAACGAAGAGAGATGAATCGAACTGAATCATCAAAGAAGAACTTAAATCTTCAGTAAAGTAGCATCATGCACGAGGAATTTACGCAAGGATTTGATTTCGATTTTGACCCCTTTGATTTGAAGGGTGTAAATCTTTAATTAATGTCATTAGTATCTTAATCCGCTTGTTGATCACCCTCAAAGAGAAGCCTAATGCTTTGCGTTCATAAATCCTACTGAGCATGATTATGCATTCCTCGTTCGTCTTCTCCGATTACTGTTCTCCGCAATACTCCCCCTAGAAGAATATCTTCATGCACATAGCAACTCAAAGTTTGTACAACAGTTTTCTCCTGTCTACTGACGAAGTTGTCAGCACACCCAATACAGCCAGATATATACTGACGTCCATAAGAAACGAAACAAATTAAAAACATTTAATGTTTTCCCACCAGATGTATCATTGCGTCACTGTTCATCAAACGGTTCTGCTGTCATGGCTTGTCATTTAGCTTCGTCATGCTAAAACAACACTATCTTGAACACATACCTCTCACATATGCAACATACGTTTAGTTTTATTCGGTCGTACTTCAAAGCTTGGTATCAGTTCTTCTGGTTATCAGTTTATATACATCCAATAAGCTTGGCTCTATGTTCCACAATACTTACAACGAGTGAATAAACACTATTATAACAACACTTGATATAAAAAGGGTTCACCTTGCTCATTTGAAACTACAAAGGGCAACACTTATATACATCCATGTAGGTTGCAATGTATACCACAGAATGATTCACTGATATACATCCACTCATAAGAATCACGTATATAAGCTACACTGATTTAGATTCTCTTGGGTCATTTACACCTGACGTAAGCCACACTGATTTACGTTCACTTGTACATCTACGTCAGCCACACTGATTTTCATTCCTCTGGATCATTTAGACCTGAGTCAGCCACACTGATTTACATTACCTCGGATCATTTACACCTGATACAGCCACACTGATTTCCATTCCCTTGGATCATTTACATCTGATCCAGCCACACTGATTTTCACTCCCTTGGATCATTTACACCTGAGTCAGCCACACTGATTTACATACCCTTAGATCATCTACATCTGATAGATATAGCCACACTGATTTACATTCCCTTGAATCATTTACATCTGATACAGCCACACTGATTTACATTCCCTTGGATCATTTATATCTGAGCCAGCCACACTGATTTTCATTCGCTTGGATCATTTACATCTGATACAGCCACACTGATCGATTCACATTCCCTTGGATCATTTGCATCCGATACAGCCAAACTGATTTATATTTCTTTGATCTTTTACATCTGAGCCAGTCACACTTAATTCCATTCCCTTGGATCATTAGCATCTGGGTCAGCCACACTGAGTTTCAGCCCCTTGGATCATTTACACCTAATTCAGCCACACTGATTTCCATTCCCTTGAGTCATTAACACCACAACTTGTATATCATTTTCAGCACAATTAGCAATACAACTTATAATCCACTTGAGATACTTATAACACAATAGGCATAACTGACATTCGTCCATTACGTTCATTTGCAACACCATAAACTTCATTGATTTTCATTTACTAAGGTCATTTACACCACAATAAGTATTACTGATATCTATCCACAGATCATTTACACCTGAATAAGCCATTCATTCACTCAAGTCATTTGCACCACAATACGAATGATTGATATTCGTCCAGCTGCATGTTATCACCTAAATAAATAGTCTAGCTGGGTGGCATATTGCAATGTGCAACACAGACATCAATATGTTCACCAATGACATCAGCTTGACACGAATCTGAGCTGATGTTCTAACTGCGTGTCCAGGACATTTATGTCCTAATATCTATGAACCAACTGACATTTAACTGTAACCGGCATATATTCATATATCGTAAGTAACAACTAATTTATAAATCAAGAGAACTACCATAATCACCGTCCTACTATTCCCCAGACACACCCCAATGACAGTGATAAAGTAGCTACCAGGATAATTCTTCAGCAGTAGCTATAAAACCTGGCATCACAACTTCCTATCCATAGTATTACACGACACTATGAAGGTTATAACCTCATGTGACCAGAACGAAAACAACCAACATAACAATAACCACATGTCATCATAATCGCCTGACTAGGCAGCGGACATCACCACTGCAACTGTCGTCATCTAACTACTTGTTACGTACCGTTTGGCTGATTTCGGGGCAAGAAGTGAGTAGGCGCATCGGTCTGGTCGGATGCCGAAGTAGTTCATAATTATAGGAACCAATGCTGCTTTGACAACGTTCTTGGGGTCATTAGTTCCAAGTTCCTCACACAGTTACAAAGTTTACTCGGCTTAGGCGTCCCTAAGCTTCAGAACGGGCACTTGTTTGAGTTTGCTTGGGTAACGATCAATTGCGTTGATCTTTGATCATTTCGCAACTCGTGAGCAGGGAGAAACCAGATAATTCAGAAAATCCTCACAGACTATTTGTAGACAGCAACCTCAGCTTTGTGTGAAATTTCAGACACTGACTGTATTCCAAGTTGTACATTCCACGGTCCTCTACACTGATTGATTTCGATAAACACTAAATTTTCTGCAACATATCACACTCCCATTCAAGCAGCTATCCCGCGTACACTTAATACCAATTTTAAATTTGCAGTTTCTGAATATTTCAATATCGATCCAAGAATGTGCCAACGGGACCATATACGTTTGCCTATCTATTTGTCAATATTTTACACAATGAAGACTTTCCTTTTTGCCAAGAATGAGATTAAGATAAAAAAGCGAACCTTACACATGACGCTCATTAAGCCTCAATGGCCCAAGTTCCAGCTGTCCCGGTGCGAGGATAGATCTGACCTACACATGATTATTGTTGCATGATGATGTATACTCCAGACACGAGTCACAAAGAGCTGCACTTCCTCATAAATCAGAATGCATGGCAGACTTCATGAACACGTTTCATACAACAGTCCCTTTTAAATGATGCTTGACGGGAAAAGTGACTGCTTTAATTTCAGGTTATCAATAATTAAGCGGCATTACACAATTTTCTTCTAAATACAGTTATCTCCCTTTACTCTCCGGACATTGTCAGGAGAAGATGATGTTTCCAGATTACCATTTTAGTCCAAAGTAACTCAAACGATGTTAAACGGTCTCCACTTCTTGTTAAGTGTGGGTAGAGGAAACAACACAAGAAACATGCAAGTGTGGATTTGAGCATTGTGCTTTGAACCGTCTTTGTCAACATCAACAGGAAGAAACATCTTCACTGTTCTAATAAGGAACCCAGTCTTCTGAAACCAATCTACGAGAAGCTCTTTTGTAAAAGATTATCTTGTACATTAATTGGCACGACTGTTTTCAGTTGCTGCAATACTTTCATCTGTTTCAAGCACACTGTCTCAAAAGAACGTTCTTTGTGAGTTCTTCCAATCGCAAAAGTATGGCAAGATATGTTATCCTTGTCTGAACTGAAAAGACACTCCATACACTCTTTTAACAAGAGCGCTGAGACAGAGAGCTAGATATAATTTCAACACCCGCAGTGTATGTTCACTCCACGTAATGTTCAACAGTGTTTGGTGGGCATCAAAAGAAAACCAGAAACTGACATCAGAAGGCAGTGTAGAAGAACACGGACGGCGCTGTATTCCTAGGGAATATCAAAATGCTGATTTCGAGTAACTTAAAACCTCCTACAACTGATACCACGGCACGTTAAGTAATTCACAGACACAAATATTTATTCCTATGAAGCCAAGGATCTAAAGTCCGTTTAGCCGGACCTAGACTGGGATGACACACGCACGCACAGTTAAATGTACATTTCATGTAGATTTCATGCTGGGCGGGGCAGAGCGACAAGCAGGCCTCGTTGTTTCGAGCTATCATTAACGTCTCCAATTTTCTCTGTAACAAGATGCAGGGGAATGTAACCTCTCTTTGTGTCCGCTGAACCTGTTGTTTCTCACACGTTGTTATGGTTACCAGAACTGTATGTCAACAAAGTCTCAGCGTGGAACTAAACACACATAGTTACAAGTCTGGGGTACATTCTGTCCCAGCCGATCCCCTGGGTAGAAACCTCGAGCAACATGACGACGCTATCACGATCAGGTCCCTGTCAAAGCTTAAGTAAGACAGACACTAATTCAAGTACAAATAGTTCGGTTTCAGAATGAAAACAACTTTTTAATTCCCTTTAGATAATCAACAGATATGATAACAGCACACTTATCGAGTCGCGTCCTAATCAACTACATTTTCACGTTGCAATACATCTCTCTGATGCACACCATTAAAATATAAGTAGTTCACATTACCAACGATGTGATACATCAGCACTGAGCAAGATCGTGTACACATATCTTACTTCAACGTAAACTCCATGTTATGGAATGTTTCACATTGCAAATAAATCGTCCAATTTGCTGTGAATTAGCGCCTTAATGTTCAAACAGGGAAAAGGAGAGCGAATTAAAGAGACGGATCCTCCAGTTGTTACGTCTCATCACCACAAACACCTCACTAGCTGGTCATGTATTCAATTCATTATATCCACATTTCAAGCAATGTTATTGATGTTGTATTATTTTTGTCGGGAACAGCTCACAAATAAGCTGATTATCTCAGCAACGTCTTTGTTCTTGTGACAGTGATGAGCAACAGACAAGCTTACCCAGCCACCGTAGGAGCGTCGTACCGCAAACATGGCTCCTCTCACTTAACACTATTTCCCTTCAATGAGGTGTGGCTTTAGATAACCGGTATTAGACGGCCGTAATCACCCAGCGTTTCAATACAGTTTCCAAATATAAATACCTCATTCCATAATTAAATGTTGTTCGTGGAGAAGCTATAATGATATGACTGGAATAGTGCCATGTGGCATCTCCATTCGGGTTCAAACTTTCACAGTTAGAGATCTGATAAATGTGACGAATAGTAGTTGTATGGTTGAACACGTCGTGAAGTTTCCAGTCCTCGTGCATCACAAATTGGTCACAAGCTTGACAGGCTAAGTATCGCCACGCCCGAATAGTAGTTGTATGGTTGTACACCTTTCGTCGTGACGTTTCCAGCACTCGTGCATCACTGATTCAGTCACATCAAACCCGGACAGTAGTTGGATGAATGAACAGTTTGCGTTATGAAGCTTCGAGACCTTCCAAGGTTTGTCAGTGGTATCGTGTCGACCTTGCTCGTCAGTGTCTTAGACCACCCAGCTGAAATTGGGTACCTAGTCAGAAAGTAATGGTAATGTGTTTGTAAGATCCTAGAGCCTCACTGACAGCTTGGTTTGTATATACTCCCTGGGACGTTAAGTATGTTGTGGGGTCTTCTTTTTTTCCAATAACTGAGGTAGATAATGATATTCGACCGTCTTTGAGCATCATGGGAAAGTGCTTTATAAGTGAACTATTATTATTATTATTATTTTTTTGATTAAAAGTAAAGAAGAATCTGAAGCATTAACCTCCTCCAGCTCAATGTCGAACCAAGCCGAGCAGGGGAGGCAGTCGGATCCTCTGATTTATGGTCAGTTATGTATACATTGTTACAACAGGACGGGAGCTGTTTTATCTATGGAAAGATACCATGGTTTAGTCACTACCTCCTTTGAGTTATTGGTCTGGGCACGGCCCTGCAACTATCCATATTGCAGTAACATTGTATAC
>JAUELE010250392.1:0-10885 GCA_031471655.1 Diodora aspera | reverse complement strand
TATGTGAGGAGTGACAAATAAATAATATCAAACACTTTTCTTGTCTTCTGTTGGGAGTTTTATGGGTGTAGTTCTTAAGGGGTCTGTTGGGCAGATCCATTAACGATATGCAGGTGACTCCATACAGGTAATCTGTGCATCGGCCATGACATATGTAGTTTTAAGCTGTAGTTATTATGGGATGTAATTCTTATGGGAGGACACCTAAAAGAAAGGCTACAACGAAAAGTGATTACAACCTGAACTAACTCCTGCCTTTGTGTCACTGTACATCGAAAGTGTTCTTACTTTCGTGGAGTTTCATTTTGTTCGCATCTTGCTGAAGAATCACCCTCTTGAATTATATGTTTGTTTTCTTCAGTCCTCTCTGAAAGTCTTAAATAGTTTTTTGTGGACGTCAGTATGCAATGTTTTCAGAAATAGTGTTTGCCTGACTAAAAGAATGTGATGTCATTGCCATCTCACCATATACAGATAATCGAGTTGTCCATCATGATGTACATACATGTACTTGAGGAAGACATTACTGTCTTTTTAAATATATTATCAACATATAAGCATTTTAGAAAGAAATCATGTTAGGTTTCAATAAAATATAATTTTGTAAAGATTGAATTGAATGGACTTGAGTTGATTGGTCTGGATTAGACTCGACTTGGAGGGACTGGACTGAATTGACTTGAATTAAATGGCAATTTAATTGAACTGAGCTGATCTGACTATATTTATACTGAAATGGCCTAAACTGAATTTAATTAAACTGAACCTACTGAATTGAGAGAAACTGAATTATATTCAAATGTTCTATGAAAGTTAACAATTTAAAGATAATTAAATTGTATATTATTTACCTTCATATGAATCATAGAAGATGACAATTTTCCTGAAAGAGTAATATTCAACAAGATCAAATACGGCTTTAGCAAACACTTTGGCGTCAGCAAAAATCTGGAAGAGGTATTTAGTATCCGGTTGTTCTTCTGGCGTGATGGACGTCACGTAATAATTAATCTTCAACTCTTCGCTCGCAGCAGCATACACACTGTTGTAGTCTCCTATAAGGGCTGTGACTGCTGAGGAATTTAACACTGTGTACGCTGGAAGAAAAGAACGGAACCAAACAGATGAAGAGTTCTCCAGCATGAACAAGGTTCGTGATTAAATAAAACATTCAATTTGGGATTATGTGTGCAGTTGAAAGAGTATTTCATCGGGTTTTTATCAGCTTGTCTATAAGAATATGGAGCCGATTGTCATAATAGACATATATCCTGATTTTCTAAGAGTCTTGGACAATGATCTATAAGATGGAATTAGAGAATAATAGTATTTCAATAAAGAATATTATATAAGCTTCATATATATTTCAATACAACTTCAATGGACACGGAAACAGTACCCTTCAAATTAAGATCATTTAATGATAACGGGTACAATGCCCGTCGATAACAAAAAAGCTTTCAGTTGTTGGTCGCCATACCTTTTCTGATGTTTTCATAAGTGTATTCATTGAAGGTAGACAAGTTGTACACTGTTACATTGATACCGTCGGGTTCCTCAATAAGCTCAAAGATATCCGTATCCACTGCATCTTCAATGACACCTGTAATAACAATAACATATCATGATAGGGTTAATAACAACTTGATTGTAAACATAGGCCAAACAGAGCAGATGGAGCGAAAACAGGTGTCACATGGGCATGTAACGATACAGCTTACCCTTCAGACAGAATCAGGTATGTTAATTAATAATATCAGTCAAGAGGCACCGAACTGCACGATTACAGAGATACAATTAAAATACGGTAAAACTTCTAAAGTTTTGAAACTCCCAAAACTAATTTATTTTTGATGTGTTCAATTTTTTTTAAATTAGTGATCTTTGATCAAGTTAGGATTCAAAATTTTGGAAATTGTCACCAAAATGTAAGTGAAAAATTATAAATTTTGGAACCTGCTAAAGGTAACAATCAACATTTGTTTAAATTTTTAGAAGTTTGAAAGTTTGGAAGTTTACCCGCATTTAGAATATTTTAATACACATATTTTGAGTTTTCTACACATAATTGTTTGTGTAAAGTAAAGCGTAGTTCTGAGTGCTTTAATGCCAGGGGCCCGTTTTACAAAACGATCTTAGTTAAGATCGAGTGTAAGTCGTCTAGTATTTCTAAACTACCCGAGTAACATATCGCAAG
This sequence comes from Diodora aspera, assembly GCA_031471655.1. NCBI lineage: Eukaryota > Metazoa > Mollusca > Gastropoda > Lepetellida > Fissurellidae > Diodora > Diodora aspera. The sequence goes on along the minus strand of JAUELE010250392.1, from coordinate 8,688 downwards.
TGGCATTTAAAATGATCAGCATAACATTATAAGACTGATCGTGTTATTAAAACTCAAGTTTGAGATACAATAGTGGATTGCTAATCAGTTGAATCGGTGATCTTAAGGATTTATAATCAACTTAGCGTTAAGGTTGCTTTGTGGAACAGGGCCCAGGTCAGTAAATCTAAAGTCCACGACGTGTTTGACTATTAAAGGTGCCACGGCTTAAGGCCACACAAATGTGTCTGTATTCAGAAGTGGTGAGTTGATGTTGTATGCAGAGATTGCATTCAATGGGTTCGCGGGAGTTCACCGAAGCCCCTGCTAAAATTTACCAACACAAGTATTATCCACAAATACAGGGTCACCTCATTTCAATGTGTAACTCAGACTGATTTAATGCATTACAAAAACATTTGGTTGTATTTCAGGTAAATTAGCCAATATATCATCCATTCAAAACCCCAAGGCTGCATGCACATTATATACTTTCAGTCGATTTAACAATTAATTTGATATCCAGAGGGACACCCTCGGGCTCGCCACTAAACACAATCGAGACGACTGTACCTGTTTGACAATTGTATTGCGTCCCTGGTTACTCACAGCAAATTAATGAATAAATCGTTCGCCATTAAGAGGTCAGCCTGCACCTTCTGACATGGTATTTAACATGTTGCTTGGTGATCGCTAGGAGAGAACTAATGAAAGAGGGTACCGATAGTTGATTGCACTTGTAATGGAGTAGCGGGATTGCTTGCATTCACTGTGATTAATTTTCAACCATGTCAACATGTAAACATCTCACACATAAAGGACGTTTTACAATGAGTAACATGTATAATATTGATTATTTGGATAAAAAATTGATGTAAATGTATTGTAATGTTATATTTGAATAAAGTCTTTTAGTGCGTTTAGGCAATCAGTGAGATGTGATTTGCAGCAGTCAAGATGTCATGGTTCCATGTTATGTCGAGGGTTTGTACCAGGAGTTGTGACATGGGGAGGGGCAGGGGTGGGAGCTACTGACCCCCTATCGGTGGACGTTGGCGCCCCTCCCCCCACCGGTCGGGGGAAAATATAACTTTTCCTCGGGGAAATTTTCGGAGACCAATGTGTGTATTTTACTGAAGTTTTTGAAAATTTGTGAATTTGTCGGGGAGTTCAGTCTCGCTGTCGGGATCTCAGCCCCCCCTCCCCCGGAATTCCTGGCGCCACCCCTGGTTCGGACTCGACCCAACGGCCAGCATGATAACGGATCACCAAGTCATAAAAATACCAAGTACACTATTATGGACCAAACAAACTATTAGACACAAACACATATTAAACATTGTAGATAATTGTAAGTTTGATGTTCATGATAGACCTTCAACGCACCTACCAGTGCAAAACTAATAATATAAGGTTCAGCCAGTTTTCAGGGTATACCGAACAAATATAACTATTTACTGACTATACCTTCATCTTATAATCATTTGCAACAAGTTACAACCTATTGTAAGTATAACATCTGTTTCAGTTTTACAGTGTACTTAAGATCATGTAAGTCGTTACTCAGTGTCACTCACACGTAGCTTTATAGGGCAGATCACTGTTTGGAACCGATTTCCATTCATGAGTATTGCGTTTATGCTCTATACTGACGTCCAAAAGAAAGTATACCAATATTATGAGCGACTACTGAATAAATTCACAAATGCGTTGGATATACATGAGATATCCCTTCAAGACTTGGAAGGTTTATTAATGCGATGATGTCAATCAAATTACACTCACCGAAATCCAGGCATCCCTTTGATCAACTATGGCATAAAGATGTAAGGGAAAATAATTGAAATCATTTGGTACACTTTCTTTTGGACGTCAGTATATTTCGCGTCGTCGCCGTAACAAACACTTCATGTTCCTTTTGATAACGTTAATACAAATTTCATAGACTTTCTTCAAGTCTTTGTGACTGTCGTACAATACTAGAACGTCATGTTTTATACTGATATCCCTTTAATTAGTTGTGTACGGCGTGACGCAGTACTGATACTCGTGATAAACAGAGATCTATTAATAGGGATTAAGGGACTTGACAAAAGTTTAACAGGATCCTCGTGTCTCTAGAAACAAAATGCTCATTCACGCCGCAAACTTTGCGATGCACACTTGCAAGTGCACCAGATGGTGTTGATATAGAGTAGGCGTACTGCTATGCTGATATAACCTTGCCCCCACACCATATGCACTAAATAGCCAGATTCAAGAGCTTCATGGATGTCTCCGCTGCAGGTGAGGGGTGGGGGTGGACAATCCCCGAACTCAGCATACATAATTATATTTCTGTAGCAAGAAAGAAGCAAGCCCGATACAGACCGACTAACGATCTAATCAGTGCGCAATAACAACTCTCATTTATCTTAAAACAAATCATAAAACACGTAATGAACATCACGTTAAAGCCAATCCTGACGCACTTGTACATGCGTTTGGAATATATAGACTGGCTAAATAAGCCTAGGCTCATACCACATATTACTGAAAAGCACTTCCCTTTTCACCATACATTTTCCAAAGACACCGGTTTAAAGCGAATTATTAAAATTTAATTAATGCTTCTCATATTTACATGAAGAACGTTTCGGATTGATAAACAAAACCCCCGTAAGAGCCTTAACTAAATGTTACCTGTTGGCAAATCGGAAATACAACGTTTCATGTTGGTGTCATAACAAACTTGACTGTTTTCTTATTCAGTTATAACGAACGTAAAGAAAACCATTTTGGAAAAACTATGCATTTCATTAAAACAAGTTCACATGTTTAACTAAATTCACGGCTTTTCTAAATTGGAATAATTTGAAATTGTCAAAATGTTGTAACTAGATAACATTTCTGTATCTGAACAAGATCAGCTTGAAATGGCTATATCCTTTACTTTATTTCACTGATGATTTATTTTTCACAAATCTGCCTCTCTGTTCTACATACCTATGCACAGTGTTACTCATAATACGTAACTACCCACGCTATCTTCAACATTAGGTCAATAACTAAACACAGTGATAGTATTCCAAGCGTAAACGTAAAGTGAAAACAACTTGTAAAAGATTAAATGAATCTTAATGCTGAATTCTACGAAAGAAGAGAAAAGCTCAGTCTATAAAACACACATCGCATGATTAATTCATAAGCCCTGACAGTCGAAGAAGCAAAGTTGAAAGCAACTGTTAATTTATTAAAGCATTAGAATTACAGTATTCCAGACTTAAAATAAAATGTTGCCGATGCCTCAGACTTTTGTCAAGACCCTAAGGTTATACTCTTCCAAAAAAGTAAGGGAACTTGGAATTTCAAGGTCAATAGCAAACTAATGATAATAATAATTGGTCCCAAACGAATTGTATCTTTACAAAGAAAGAATTGAGTAAACATTTCACCCGGTATTTCATTACCTAAACCGTTTCTCTTGCTGTTATGGTCCGTGAAAGAAGGAAGGGGTAAGAAACGGAAATTGACATTTTTGCGTCAATAGGGCGTAATTCCCCCGTTATTGGCTCATTGATTCGTTGAGGCATCGTGCATATGAGTCTACCTATGGTAATTTGATGCAGTCTTCCACCAACGCCTGGACAAGTTCATCTAGCGTGGCTGGTGGCCTTTCACTTTAAAGGTTTTGTAATGACTTTACTATAGATAGTTTAAATTCAGTTGCAAACATTTGACGCGTGTCAGCTTCTTTACACACTTGCAATCAGTTGAAGGTTTTGTAATGACTTTACTATAGATAGTTGTAATTCAGTTGCAAACATTTAACGCTTGTAAGCTTAAAAGCTTCCTCACACAGTTGCAATCAGTTGAAGGTTTTTTAATGACTTTACTGTAGATAGTTTTAATTCAGTTGCACACATTTAACGCTTGTAAGCTTAAAAGCTTCCTCAAACAGTTGCAATCAGTTGAAGGTTTTGTAATGACTTTACTATAGATAGTTTTAATTCAGTTGCAAACAATAACGCTTGTAAGCTTAAAAGCTTCCTTACACAGTTGCAATCAGTTGAAGGGGTTGTAATGACGTTTGGCTGCAGCCAGCTGATGATTTTGTCATGATTTTACTGTGGACTGTGAATATTCAATTGTAAATGCAGGGGCGGATCCAGGACAGGGGGGTCCAACTTGAAAGGGGGGAGGAGGTCTAACATACAAAATTGCAGTCCCATTCGGGGTTCGAGGACTCTTTACTATACAATTTTCCGTATTTGATTTTTTTTAAAGGGGAAGGGGGCAGAGTCTTGACCCCCTGGACCTCCCTCTGTATCCGCCACTGAAAAGTGTTCGTATTTTAAAAATATCCAATCTTTATTATATTGTTTTGGTTTAATATTTGATGTGATGACGTCTGATGATGTCGTTGACATACAAGAGAACAAAAAGTCAAAGGAAGATACATGATACAAACATACATTGACATTCCCACTGTCAGTCTGCACCGCCATTTGATATTTCTGAAACATTTGTACCTGATTGGATTGTTTTGGGAAGCTGGATGCAGCAATTAACGTTGCCCCTTAGGGAAATCGATTCTGAATTGTCACATCACATTCAACACATTTTCATACTTGAAAATGCCAGGATTCATGTAGATATTTTAGCATAAATAGATATGAACGAGAAGCCGAAAGAGAAGATGATTATTTAAGGAAATGTCAACGACTTCATTGTAACCGAGTCATAAATACATGTCGCTGAGATGGTAACATATTACAGCTTCAAGAGAATCTGGGCACACGGTAACAAAAATGCTTTAACTAAAGATGATCCTAACTGTCAGTACAAAGGTTAAGATGTCCTATGGTTAGGACAAGACGAATTCATGAAACGGTCCTATCTCTGTCCCAGCATTGTCATCCGTCTGAAATATATCCTAACATTTGTTTAAAGTTATGATATTCTATCTTCAGGACATGTTCGAGACATGGCTGAAAATAATTGAAATCATTTGGTATGCTTTCTTTTGGTCGTCAGTATGTATCCTATTTCAATGATATATTCGTGAACAAGCAGTCTTCTCAGTAACACCCCTTAGGTCTCGTGTTTGAATCGCTCAGCAGTTGTCCAACAACAGAGATTATCTGATGTGTTCTTCGATAATGACTTCATTTGGGTTTGCCTGTACCAACCACACTCGCAGGTTTTACCTCATCAGCTCCCTAAGTAATAATACAAGTTTCCTTCTTTCATCAAACTAATCATATTGGAGAAAATCTACACCACGCTGAAAGAATTGTTGGGCATCTGCCCCTTCGGTCGGATTCTTTGCGATGTGTATATACAGGGGATATAGGTTATGGTGAGTGTTCAAATCCTCAAATAATATTTTAGTATGTCTAACAACGTGATCCTTGTCTAAGAAACTTTAATAGAACATTGTGAAATCAAACTGAAACACTACTGCAACTCTGATTAAATTATAGGACTGATCACAGATGAGGGACAAAGGAGAATGACCACGAGAGACTCAACAGCAGAGTACTTAAAGCGGAGAACTAATTTTATAATAATAATAATAGTCCACTTCTAACGCGCTGTGTCCATACAGAAGATATGCTTAAAGCGCACATAGGAAAAAAATAAAAAGGAAAATTTAATTAAAAAGAGTCAGTGAAAGCAAGTCTGAAGAGGTGAGTTTTCAGGCAGCGTTTAAAGGTCGTTAGAGATGGGTAAAGTGTTATATCGTGTGGGAGAGTGCTGCAGCAAAAGAAAATGAGCTTTTGGCACTCAAAGTAGATAAGAAGATTGAGATCTAAGGGGTCAGGCTGGTACGTATCTCGTAATCAGATAGTTTATGTAATAATAGACATAATTACACTTTCTTATTTTTCTTATTTTGCTTCTGGCTAAAACACATTCTTATTATCAAGACGAGGAATAATGTCAGCAACACAACTGTAATGACAATCACAAACCAGACGTCAGCGTACACGCGAATCATGTGACTAATTCGCGGGGGACGAAGGTGATCGGCGCCATATTGAATCACGTGTTCAATCGCCGAGGCTGCTCTTTGTACTGGCGTTTCCGATCGGTCTTTGAATATTGTGGATATTTTCTTCATACTATTTCTCACGTCTTCGTCTTCAAGAACAGATTTAATTGATTTATAAAAGTCATCCGAACTTGCCTCCAGAAGTTCGACAGATGACCCGATATTGTGAGCTTTGACCTTTGAGGCTATGCTGGGCCCATCTCCATGGATTGGCATACACAGGATCGGAACTCCGTGATACACGGCCTCCATAAAACCATTCTTGCCACAATGGGAAACAAATAGTTTGACGTTTGGGTGTCCTAGGATGTCATTCTGAGGAACCCATGTCATCTTTAGGATATTTCTTTCGACACTGTTCTCTTGCATTTTGAAAATAACTCTCTGTTCAAGTCTATGAAAAGCTTCAATCATCTTCCTCGACACATCTTTCGGTATTTTGTTCAGCACACTCCCCAGTGACACCAAAAGTGCTCCCTCGGCAGCACTGTCCAAGAAAGCTTTCACATCATCTGGAAGGGGTCTGGAAGGAGAAGTTGTAAGTCCACCAACTTGGACAAAATTTGGGAAGACTGCTTTTGGATAGTCCACCAGATAGTCTGTATTCTCCAGAAAAAGACTCGCCGTCCCAATACAGTCTATCGAGTCATACCCTTTCAATCTAGAACTAAAGTCCGACATATCAACATTTGGCAGTCCATACCTCTCTGGAACCACAGCTGTCACAAAGTAGAAGGAATTCCAAATTCTTTCCAAGAAAGTCATCTTGTTGGAGTAGAGTGCCCCAACAATAGGAAGAGTGGCTGTCTGCATGGGAGTACTCTGGTCCGATAGTCGAAAATAATAGGATGTTTCAGCCACGGACGGAATTCCGAGATGTATTGGGATAGCGAAATAGCAGTATGTTACCCAGCCTCCATCCACCAGAGCGATATCAAAATTCATCTTTTCAAGCTTCATGATTAAATCCTTGTCTGCTTTTAAAGCTTCACAATTATTAAATACGAAAGGGTTTATGACATCCATAAACTGTCTTACCAAAGGAATGCCTTTGAAAACAGCGTCTTCGAGTTGCTTGTTAAGGTGCTTGTATTTCTCTATGAATCTTAAGGGAGCATTTGACGCAATGTGTCTGAAGGTCGTGTTGAACCCCTCAAGCCGCAGCGTGGATATGCAGTGTTCAACATCCATTAGGTTTGTTACCAAGGTCACCTCATGTCCCCTGTTTAACAGTTCTCTGCCGATGGACATTATCTTGATGCAGTGACTTGTGTAAGGTCCAGGCATAACCAAAATTCTTGCACCGTCAGCAGCGAACAGAGTCAATACAAACAGAACCATCATTATTGGATATCTGAATATTCCACTCATGACTATTATTTTCTCCATGAAACTCTGAAAAAATAAATGTTGTATTATTTCTTCCTTGTTCGACTTTTGGCTTTAGTGATTATTATATCCAAACTTACAGGTTTATGTAGTAAATATTAAATGGCATTTTATAAACCTACATTCACATGAGTTCTACGCTGGTCAATAAATAAATTCTCGGTAGGCCTATCCTCTGACTATAAAACAGGAGTTCGTTCCGCCATGTTGCCAATTTCAGCACATCTCTTGAGCGTACGGTTTTCATTTCACACTGTCACATTAAAATTACAGAATGATATTCTTCCGTCTACATTGTCACAAACCTCCTTAGTTTGCTGTTTTCTATAGATTTACGGAAAGCTCATTTATTCTACAGATGACTGAAATGTATTTAAATTTAAAATTGCAGTGAGTGATAGTAGATGTAAGCACTTATACTTGTTTATGTAGCAATGTGTTTACATGTGTAAATATACTGACGTGCAAAAGAAACGATACCACATGATTTCAGTTATTTTCCCTGACATCTTTATGCTATAGCTGATCAAAAGGATACTTGGATTTTAATGAGTGTAATTGGATTGACATCATGTCATTGATAAAACTTCCTAATCTTGAAGGGATATCTCTTCCATATCCAACGTATATGTGACTTTACTCAAAATTATCTCAACATCTAGGCATCGTTTCGTTTGCACGTCAGTATACTTGTGACTGAGCTGGATAAAAGGACAGCTCAGCATGTAACATTACAGCCAGTTTTGCTTGCACGTGCACTCATTTGTGTTCCTTTGTGTTTGTTTGCTTTGGTAAATGTGTGATTGAAATGTGTTTAAAAAAAAAACCCCAAATCTAACTGAGTTTTCACATTGCAAAAAGTGCAAAAAAATTCATGTGTGGCGGTCAAGGATATTTTAAGTTTAGTTGGGCGAAATGTGGTAAACAATGTAAACCAAACAAGCGTATACACTTTTACAATGTATGAGTTACAGTTTATGGTGTATGTTTCAAATCTGGACTTTCATACAGCAGCTGGTGTTGCGGCAGTACAAGAACTGAACTGATTTAACTTATTTAAATATTCAGTATTTTTAAATTGTTCAATATGATCATTTAAAATCACAGGGGCTTAAAGTATGGTAAATAAGAAATCCAAGTTCGACACATGCATGAATCCATATATAAAAAGAGGTCAGGACACCACCTTCGTTCCAAACATAATTACCCCATGGGGCTTCCGGGGAGTGACGTGGTGTCACTTGGATAGAATAGGGCCTCAGTAACCCAATGCTTGTTGTACA
>JAUELE010250381.1:0-10887 GCA_031471655.1 Diodora aspera | reverse complement strand
ACCCATTTTCATGTCATATAATTGTGTTCAACTCAATGCAATTGTCATTCAGAATATGGAAACCAGAGATTTGGTTACAAACCCGTTATAATAACCCGTGATATTTAAATATCAGTGGTTGGGCTCTTTGGTTTGGACCCATTTGATTGCAATCAGCAATTATTTTGGGTGGTGCTTAATTAATGCTCATGTGTATATTTATTTTATGTCCCACTATTTTAGCACTTTTTGTGCTTTTAACATGTGTATAATATGTAATTTAGTGTCTCGTGGACCGTGTGGCCGGACAGTACCAAAAACATAACAACCGCAAAACGAACATGCATGTAAAGTATTGTGTACTGTGCGACACTTAAATAAAACATATTTCTTCTTCTTCTTCTGTGATATGGGGAGGGAGTTCCAGCGGGCGAATCCTATGGAAAAATAAAAACATAGAAAGATGGCATATTGACAGTCAATAATAAAACCCCAACATAGTTTTCAAATATGAGGGCTGGGCGCCGATAGCCCCTCAACCAATCACCCTTCCCCTTTGATTAGCCTGTCCCGGCTACGGTGTTAAAAGCCCATGTATAGATATACATGTAGAATCTATATAGTATGTTCAATGACGGCACAGTAAAAGTAATTTTAGTCCAACCTGTAAAGTCCAGTTTGAAAGTTTAAAGCCAAATAGAATAGTTATCTATATCTTCCGAAAAAAAATATGCCAGTTAATGTGTTTTAAAATTCACATCCTGTTTGCAAGATTTAATAGCAACAAATGTTATTGCAAGAGAACGCAAATGTGAAGCAGGTGTGCTTGCAGGTAAAAAGACGAGACCAAAAAGACATTTCGGGAATCTTTTTTCAATTTACACTACAATTAGTATGGAACGCCGTCGGTGACATTATGCAACTGACCAGACTTTCAATATTGCAGATTACCGTTCTGACACCAATGGTTTGTTGAACGGGAATTAAAATTTAAAGCAACACCTTTGTCAGTTCCCTGTGGCGACCCAACAAAAGTCAACAATTATATATGCGAGAATTCATTTATCTCAGTCATGCGAATACTCAAAGGGTTTTCATCAGAAAGGCGGACAAGTTCCGATTGTTTTGTCCAATCGGCTTTGTTCGGGCGCCTTCGTCAATAGGAAGAAGACGACTCGGCAATTAGTCAAAGGAGTCATGTTTTTCTAACTAATGTCTGCCGATTGCTTGGGGATATTGCAAACAACCCCCATTAACGCCCAGGATTTGACACACGTATACAAGACAACACTCATTTGGCATCTTGTGATGAAATCCCACACAATTATTTATACGACAGTCGTCCGCTGTTTCGACGGAACGGGATGTGCTATTCATCATCAACGTCGAACAGGAACAGATACTTGCAGAGAGAGAGAGAAAGGGGGAGGGACATAGAGAGAGAGAGAGAGAGAGAGTGAGAGAAAGAGAGGGAGAGAAAGGGAGAGAGAAAGAAAGGGGAGAGAAAGGGAGAGAGAAAGAAAGAGGGAAAGAGAGGGGGAGAAAAATGGAATAAAAGTAAATATAATTGAATACAAGTAAATTCAAGTTGATTAAGCAACATTATCGGCATTTAATTATTGAGAACACAGAACTTGATGGTTTCAGACTTGTATTTTCCTTACATGCTACATTTCGGTGTCGATGCTAACATCGTTGTCAAGCGTTTGCTAGAAAAGGGACAAGTGGTGGGCATATGAACATGTGTATTGAGAACACAAACCTTTATGGCTTTAGACTTCGGTTATTTTTTCGTGCACGTATGTTTCGATGTAACATCTAACAGGGTGTTCAAGCGGTGTGTATATGTGCGTCACGTGTTACGCTTGACTGGCAAATGCTTATAAATCATGATAAAGTTCTATGTTCTCAATAGGTTAACGGTTGGGTTAGGTAAGACAGTAAGGTAAAGTAAATGTAAATGTCAAGTTAAACGTGAAGTAAAGTAAAGTCTAATGTAAATTTAAAAGTAAAGTAAAGTTTACAGTAAAAGGAAAGTGATGAAAGTAGAAAGTTAAGTTAAAAATAGTTAAAAGTAAAGTAAAATCTGACATGAAATAAAGGAGATAAGAAAATAAAAGTAAAATAAAGTGAAATGTTCAGGAACGCGTACGCTTACAAAGTAAAGGCACACACCATTATATTGCTGTTTTGATTTCATTCCGTTTAACCAACTCAAGATTTCCAATTATCTGAAGTATCAATCTAAAAACAAATGCCTTGCGTAACATGTCGTAATTGTGTTTCAAAACTTGGCCAAATATTTTTCATTTAACGTAACTTTTATTCACGTTGAAATTGGTAAATAAACATGATTGAGTAACCACACGGCTTGTTTACATTCCATCGCTCAAAGTGTGACAAAATTATTTCGTGTAATGGCCCGATTAAATCGTGCACTTGACAATCAATCACAGTCAAGTCTAGTCAAAACACTTGTAAATTACACGCGAGCTCAGGCTCGAATTTAATCATTTGAACAACATTGAAGCGTATGCTTGAGTTTGGCTTTGGGACACAGCTGCACGCGATACCCCCGTCACAAAAGCCCATCTAGGTTCAGGTGTGATTGCTACTCTTTGATGCTAATAGATTTATTACCACCTTAGGTAAAAATAAGCTGTTTTGATGTAGGCTATAATTAACAGGTGAAAACACCAGCAAAGGAATGCGTCCAATCCAGTACAAATACTTAAAAATCTACTCATGCAGTTATGTACGTGAATTTTCGCTTGGCATTTTCACATACCGATCTTTTTCCATTAGCATTATATATTCCTCACGAAGTAATTCAAAAACAATAGTTTAAAATTAATATAAAATATTATTTATTTTTCGAAATGACGTTTATTCATTATATATTTTCTTATGATGTTAGTACTTGTATAATGTGATTTATTCCCACCACTTCCTCCTTGCGCCATCTGGTGGCCAACGCGTTAATTAAATCTGTTTTATTCTCACGTTAAGAAAAGTAAGAAAGGCTTGTACCGACTCGTCAAATAACCGGAAGTGTAACTTGAGTTTTATACGTTTATGGTTAAAATAGAATAGATCGTTGCTTTTGTGTCCTATAATGTTTAAATATAGCCCGGATAATCTCAGACGGATTATCTAGAAACAGAAACCACAATAAATAATATCTTCTCTTTTTCCACGGATTACTTGAATATAAAATACGAAAGTGAGAAATTGATTGAAACAGAAGATTGTCTGCCTGGTGTCAAGTAGCCTTGGCTCAAGTCCCCGTATGAAAAGGCGAAGAATATTTCCCATGGGACAAACTATTAGACTGCTAACTTAATATTGTCAAGCTGTGATTAAGTTCCAAACGATAGTCATAGAATGAAAGAGAATAATGAATTAAAAGTATTGTAGATAAAGTTCGTAGAGGAAATGTTAATAAAATATGCGAATATTAAATATTATTTAAAAAAATTTAAATATTTGAAATAGACTGGAGAAAGTCTAAGAACAGGAAGTCTGTCAAAACTATAAAAATGAAACTTTTATTGTGTTAACTTATTTGAAATTTATTTATGTGGCATTTTAAACTTTATTTTGCCACGCACTGATCTTAAACATCGAACCACACTCTAATAAAAGTAGATCCGGGTATTCTCCCCTTCCTTGGATGACAATAATTATAAGCTGGAATATATTGTGTCTGTTAGTCCAACAAAAATAGAGATATATGGCAGTTCATACATATAAATTGATACTTAATGATCCATTAATCGGTCAAAAAATTCTGAAATATAAATTGTGCTTTTAGACTTCCATAGATTCCGAAACTGTCAAATGTACCCAGTCAGTATTATCTTACATTAAAATATTAAACATTTTACGGCAGATGGATGGTATTGAGGAAACATGGTATTCCTTAATATTTAACTGCTCTGAGAGAATTAATTATAAACTGTATTTGGAAACTGATTTATAAATGAAGGCATTGTAGGGATCCCATTCTTCTCCCAGAATGCAGTGCAATTATAATGTTATTGTAACCAGGTGAATGTTTGGCCAATTACGGAAGCTAAACACTCTTCATTAAAATATAGTCGATCAGTGTCGCGCTTCCGCAAACAGGAGCCAGGCAGACAGCTAGTGATTTAGTATTACCTAAATTTGCAAACATGGCGTAACCAGATTCCAAAATGGCGTCCTGATAGCCTCGCTCTCGCCTGTCATCCACGGCGGTGTGAAATCAGCTGTAAGATTGACACCAAAAGGGCCAATTTTAGCCCTAATTAACCACTTTGAGCAATGCCAGGCTTAGGATAGAAGCCATTTTCAAACTCTGCTTTCGTCCCTAGCGTGGAAGGGTTATGCAATTGTTTGTATGGGTGACGTCGTTTGTACAATAGACGATCGAGTGGTGAAAATCAACGAATACCTGGCTCGTCAAGCGACGCTGTAAATGATAAGCACTTGAACAATTGTTTTCGTACGAGGCAATGAGGAAAGACAATTTTTGCACGGTGTAGGGTCAATAAGCAGAAGTAGCGTGGACTGAGATTAAAGTTTTATGCTATTAGTAAATATGTTGTGATGAAATAGTGGTATTATTGAAATCGTCAGTGTTACATATTGAATGAAAGAAGATACTTTTCCGTGGAAGGTTCTGATTTGGATTAACCAATGAGACAGAGACAGAGACAGAGACACCAATATGAGAGAGAGAGAGAAAGAGAAAGAGAGTCATTACATGGCACATTTGTGTTCCTAAACCATTATCTTATTATACCAAGCAAACTCGAGGGAGGGTTGTGGTGGTGAATGAAAAGAGAAATTACTTGTATAAAAGTGAAAATATTTTGAAGGTTTTTGCAGATGGGTTTTTGCATAGGGTGGGGATATGACAAAATCTTTAGTTTCAGTTTAAACAAATTCTAATTCCAAGCGGAGAGACCACGTTTTTACAAAATGAACACAGTACGGACGTGTAATAGAACATTACTATTTCAGAAAGAATGTTCCAGAGAATGAAAGACAGAATAAAAATTGGGATTCAAATAGACAGTGATGAAAATGAGAGAAGAAATGAAGATCAGTCCAACATAAATAGAGAATCGACACAAAAGACAGAGAGACAAACCCACCCATGGATACATACAAGCATGCTAATCCTCACATCAAGAAGATCCCAAACTCAATAAATCACTTTCTTGCATTCTCAACATTATTAAACATATACCTCAGTATAGCCTATTTACTTCGTGTTCCACAATTTTGTTCAAGAATAAAGCTCCTTTTTCTGAAAGGCAGTGCAGAGAGCTTTGAAACATGATATTGACACAGGTCACGTGAAAACACTGTCTTGTCTGCGCATGTCCATGTTGTACATTGTGTCAGTATGCGTGCCGATGAAATATGTTTCAAGGTTGGTTTGTTCATGAACCCAATAAGAATGCGTGAAGATCTTGGCCAGATTGTCATTAGGTTTATTACCAAATTACTAAAGCAATATCTCGAGCATAACCGGCACATGAGTATAATTGCATTTTTGGTTTTGTTGGCTTGGTTTTATGGCTGTGAGTCAATATACTTAATGACTTTTTTCGTCCTTATACATAGAGAAATACCGTTTGAATAAAGATATAGTGCACCAAAGGTTACTACAAGTTGATGGTATAGAGGGACAAATTTAGAGATTGCAACTGGACAAAAAAAAAACTTTGTAGACGTCAATGTGCTTCATTTAGGTACTTATGAGGGCAAATGATTTCAAGGCATCATTACATGTCATGTATTAAAAACAAAACAAAACGTCATGCGTCCCACTGTGCGTCACGCGTCACGGGCGTCATGGGCTTTAAAGACAACTGTACATGTCACCATACGGTCATGCGCCATGCAGTGCATCTCAAACGTCATGCATCCCTCTGTACATCAAATGCCACGCGTCACTGTGCGTCATGTCTTTTAAAGACATGCGTCATGCACAGTGTACCTCAAACATAATGCATAATACGTCACAGACGTCACGAAGCGCCATATATTTATCCATTAAAAGAACTATACACCATATCGTCATGCGTCACCATGACGTCATCCGTTTCATGTTACAAACAATACTCATATTAGATCTGTAGGTGAGAACACCAGATTTTGATCTGCGTGTTTCGGGCCACTCGACCACGATGACACTCAGATTCGAGAGGTTCTTCATCTTTAACGTCCGCCATATTGAAGTGAATGGCTCTTGTCTTATCGGACTATATACAAAGCCTTATCTCTTTGGCTTTCGTCATATCAGTTTAAGAATAACCTAGTTGCCTGCTGTTATATTGCATCAATTGCATTGGCGAAATTTATGACGCTGTGTCAAATGTTTGCAATCGTATTCTTACTTTGAAACTATGAAAAGCAAAACAGGAACATTTATACATGTGTCTTGCAAATTTATCATTTTTGTTGTAATAACGAGCAGTTTTCGAAATTTAGGGATCGCACACTTTAACTTTTATCGTAATTAAACGACCGCGTTTAAAATGCTTGGTTATCGTAAAGAATCAACCAGCTGGATGTAGATTTAAGATGTTTAACACTATCGGAATGACAGCAATATAATGTCATTAATTGCTAATTAGAGCAAGTGGCACTCGACACCACGCTGTAAATAGTTTTAACGTCATCCGATTTTGGGTTCGCAATTAAGTGCAAATATGTCCCTTTCAAGACACCATATTTCCTTTACAATCTGGAACTGGCCACGTGCTGCGCGCTTGGCACGTGCACCCAGCTGGGTCAAAATAGAACTGGATGTATGACACTCTGGTCGAAGAGCGGTCGTGAACGTTGGGTTAAGACTTGAGATTTTTGTAATCTTCTTAACATTAATCACGTTTTTCACTTTCGTTTAATTCTTATTAATGTTTATTTATGTAAACATTTCGCGAATTCAAAGGGACTCTTTTAATTTTGTGCATATTTTAAATAATGTAATGTCCAAACTCTGTATAATACACCGACTATCAATTTAAATTAAATTTAAATTGGATTACTTCATAATGCATACAATATACATGTATATGACATTACTTCGGGTTTTTTTTCAAGAATACTTTTTGTCAAGGTGGGTGCTAAGGCCACCCTTCCCCTTTTGACAACGAACATGAATTATCTTGTATTTACATTTAATGTTTTTTTTATGTATGTCTAAAAGTCTGCTTCGAATGTCATGGGAATCTTGGGCAACACCCCCCCCCCCCCCCCCTTTGAAGTTGCTTCCGACACCCCCGTTAAAATGAACGTAACGTTATAAATGAACTGAGTAATTAAAGGTAACATAATTCAAATTGAGGTATTGTATTAAATCCTTAAAACAATCAAATCCTTTTTTCTTAAAGTTTTGCCATAATCCTTTGCACGTACAAATGTAACTCGAATGTTCGACGAGCACGTGTTTTTGTAATGCAAAACGTGCTGATGTCCTGTCGAAACATTTGTTAGCCGAGTTTGTTTCGGCTGGACGCCGTCTTGGAGAAAATGTCGTAGACAAAACACAAGTGCAGCTCGATTCCAGTTGACAGTATGTTTTGACCGCATTCCACAAATTTCCCATCACGTCGACCGGAAACCAGACAAGAATCCAAGAACCGGGGTTCTAGCACAGCGCAGCGGCGTTCATGTCAAAGCAAGGCATCATCAACTAACAGCCAGTTCAGATTCAGCGCTTATCTCTGCATTGCACCTGTTTGGGGTTCAAAAGCTCTTCACATGTCGTATGTCATTGGCGGGTCTTCTGCAAAACGATGTCATTAAAGGCACAGATTTCGGAGACTGTACCAAGTCACCATGTTCGACCGAAAGCAGACACGACATAGCGATGCGGTGTCATTGCTCTCATGCATGTTTCTCATGGCTAACAGGCGGAAGTGAGAGCGACCTTTGCACAAACACCCCCGCCGCATACGGTTCCATCGCTCTGGTTGTAGCCGAGGCTACAGGACGTTCTATGTTTAATTATAATTTACACGACTGCCAAAACAGGCTGAACACACGTCTGTTTTGCGCATGAATGGATTTGAATGAATCTGTTTATTCATTAAAAATGCATTTTCATAAATCTATTTAACCTAGAATGGGATTCAGACTCGACAGTTACGGGATTTTTAGTTTGAATCAAATGATCATAATATTATTTTTGTTTAAACAAAACAACATTGTCGCTTTTCGATGACTGATTATACTTTTTGCATCATCAATCAATGTTTACGTTTCTTGTGCATATTCCATTTGCATATTGATTATCAAGTACATGGATTGAAGTTCTGTTTAAGTGGGAAGGCAAACCGAAGGAACTGTGGCGAATATTGTCTTGAAGGTAATCAATTAATGTTTGCTTTCTCGTGCATCGCAGTTGGGTGTACTGAACTTGAAATTCTGTTTGAGGTGGGAACGCAAACCGAAGGAACTGCAATAGTAAGGAATATGGTGTGCCATTTTCGTTCCTTCTTCTACGGCCGCCTAAGGATCATTGAGAGAGATCATACGTATAGAAATCTGTTTGAAATGGGAATGCAACCCGAAGTGACGATAACTATAGAGAACATAGTCTATAATAAGATCTTGTGATCATCACATAAATTATTATAATGTATATTCTCTCGTGCATTCCAAGAGTCGCCAACAGGGTAACATATACATATCCGTTAGAGGTAGGAATGCAACCCGAAATGACTGCAATTACAGGGAACACTGTCTCATATGCATTGGTGCACTCTCTCAACAATCGTCAAGAGAGTGTACATACTTAATCTGTTTGAGGTGGGAATGTAACCCGAAGTGACCGCAACTGCAGGGAACGTGGTCTTTAAGACCGGCACATAGAAAGAATTCGCCGAGTAAGCGATAATATGCAATTACTCGCAGTTCTATTGCGGTGTCCGTATGCAACACCTCGACTATATATGCTGTGACTAAGAGAGCAGTCATCCAAAGAATTAAACCTACATGACAATGTCACAGCACCTCGCCGGTCCGTATACTGTTATACGATTAAAGTGCCCTCGTCGATTTCGTCGACGGCGCTTTGTGAACAGTGTACAACAAGGCCTATGTCGCTTGCGTAAGAGAGTGGACGATGGGATGGTCAGTGAAATGACCAATGTCCGAAACGTTTTAACTGAATATGTTCATACTATGTTGGAACCCATACAGCAACCTGATCATTTGACATTGTCAAATCTTAAATCGTGTCCCGAAAAGAGGCGGTATGTTGTTTAAACGGATACCCGGAAGTATCTGTAAATGTTTTATTTTTTAAACGTGTATCTTTGTTGACGGATCGTTTCAGAATGTTGGTACTCGTATTACAGTATTACTGTAAACACAAAAATTACAGAAACTTCAAATTCAATGTAGGTCATAGTTCACCCCTAAGGATGTCACCCATCTTGTTAGAGCATAACGACCACAATATAACAATGTCCGGTGACATCACATTTATTGAATACAGACACACTCCTATTACGCATGCCTCTTATTTTTTGCTACACCGTGATTTTTTTAAGTTGACACAAATCGATTTGCCTCTCGAGTCATTTCTCACAAGTGATTGTGTTAATCTCGACCCAGAAAACAATAAAGCCGTAATTATTGTACCGATGTTGTCGGAATGTGAGGTAGTCAGCTTTGGTATTTAGCCACGTTATCTACATATAACCTCCCTTCATCGGGCTAAGCGTAATAAACATTCCTGCAGTATGGCTCATGCTTGTTTTCCTCTCCATTATCAGAATTTTCGAATATTTTCTTTTAACAAAAGGGTCCGCTTTTTGTCGCCAAGGGAGGTTATTAGCGCTGGCGGAAGCTGAAAGGCCAAGTTATCGAACTGGCTAAAATTGCCTCTCTGCGTTCGAAGGTCATTTTGAAGTTATTAGCAATATTTCATCCTTAATAAATTGCTTTTGTGTGTGTAATTCATCTGGTTTTATTAATGTGCAACAGTGCACATTAATGGTGCAAATTGCTTTGCCCTCCAGCAACAGACTGGAGCACACGTTGGGTGCAAATATTATATTTCAAATGAGGTTGATAACACTGTTGTTTGTTGATTGTGTATGGACGTTGGATGCGCGCGCGTGTCTGTGCGGTTCTTTTCGTGTATTTTACCAAATTACACAACACTTCATTTGCCCATGCAATATGGTGTAAGTTTTCTTAAATTTCTTTTACCAGGTGGCGATCTAAGAAAGAAAATCAACATTCTCCTCAGTTTAACCCTTTCGAGACATACTGGACAGTGAATGACTATGCAGTGACCAATTGTTTCTGTCTAACACACCCAATAACTTGTTTTACTCCACCGACTCGGCAAATCTTTAATAACTAGAAGTATAGTTGAACACATCATAGCAAAGACAAGACGCTGTTCAAGGAAGGTACGTGGAATTATAAAACAGGAATTTTAGAGACTGAAATCAATTTAGCTTCCTTCCAGCTTTAAGAATGACTGGGCCTGGTGACACGGGACTAGCAACTGACCGCTGGTCACTCCTGTGTGAAATGTAGACCTGGTACTATAACAAGCTGAACGCATGTCGGACTTCTCTTCGACGCATTTGTGGAATGCAGTGTTAAAACCCATTTCCTTTCTCATTTAGTAAGCTTTGCTGACCTATCGTTCAACCGGTATCATTGATTGAGTATGTTTACGAAGAGAATAAAGAATATCTGCATTAAAACCTTGAAAAGTAAAATCACATTCATCGAGTGAAATTTACAACATGCCTGTCAATCAGCGGTCCATTGGACTTTTGTCAAGACCCTAAGGCTGTAAAGTTCCTTTTATAGACAGTATATGAAATCAGAGATAGGTTATTATTCCTGGGATAGACTTTTCTCAAGACCCTGAGACAAGAT
>JAUELE010250370.1:0-10887 GCA_031471655.1 Diodora aspera | reverse complement strand
CAATTGCATACCTTCTATATGTGCAATATAGGTTTGGTCAGTCGTCGAAGGCTTGATATAGTTTATTTTGGCCGTAAGTATATTTGACCCACTTAAAGTCCAATGAAGATATCCTAGTTTGTCTAAACTGTAATGTTAAATGCATACTTATAAATTTTTCATCCGTATCTTTCTGACACTTTTTGTGAAACCAGTTTATTTCGTCGGTGAAACATGTTTTCTTAACAAGCAGCATAATTTGTGCTGGATAATAACATCTAACCATCAAACGGATTCTAACCAACGAATAATCTCAATAGTGTTACTTCACATCTCTTACTTTAGGTCTGTTCGATACTGGTATCCAAAAGAAACTATACCAAGACTAAAGAACAAAAAACAAACAACAACAAAAATGTGGCAGATGTATGTATTTAAGACAGTGGGTTTCTTAACATGACATTAACCAAATAACACTCCATAAAAGGAGCAAACATTCTGACAAACAATCTTTTCTTTAAAATTGCAGCGTTTCTTTGGTGTTTCAATATACACGTGTATCATAAGGAAGTATAAAGGCCTATTTAACGTTACAAACTTCTGATAAGATATGTAATGACAACAGAATACTAAAATCTGAATCCCCCTCTGCCTATATAAGACGGAAGTGGATTTGGTGTCACTTGAAATGACTACTTCAAATCAGAAGCAAAGTTCGTATGATGCAGGGATATCTCCGACAATAGTATGTTTCCTTTCATCTTCTAATAAGCGAGGCTGACAATAACACCCTATCCGTTGCATCCGTAACAACATCCGGTGTTCACGTCACCGTTGGCTGAAGTGTAAACATGGTTTCAGAATTTCGGTCAAATAAATGAATTTCGAATATCAATGTTGGAGTTATGTCGTGCAATTTATTCATGAACCACAATGTTTTGAATTACATCCTTTCCTATTCCAAATGTATACTTTAAAAACGTACATTTTTAGTTGGAGTCTATTTGGCATAAAATGACGATTGCAAATATTGGCTGCAAAAATAAGTTTTTGATACAACGAAGAGAAACATTTTCGATGATGATAATGATGATGATGTATTTAACTCCACATTCGTCAAATCTCTCAAATCATATACACGTAGAAAGCAGGAAAGTAAGATGATGTTCTGTCCAATCTAGCTTGATAACAAAAAAAACCTACAATTTCGTTTTATGTAATTTGACATTTGTAAAACTCTTTTTCCCAATACTATTTATCTAATACAAAATCATGGAAGTCAAGTATGAAAAAACGAGCCACTTCTGACTATGTCATTAAAATGTAGGGAGATAATCAACCATAGGATACATCCATAAGAACTTGACTCTTTGAGCATTCTTTGGCATGCCAGTGATTAACGAGCACAGGTGAATGTCCACTCCAGTTAGTGTAATTAGACAGACGAAGTTGTACATTGGTTGTAACAGAACTGACGGTAAACACCACTGGTTCAAGGTGAAGAAGGTGTTTGTAGATGTTGAGAGTCTATTTCTTAAACTGAAACATCTGTATCGCGTATTTAAAGTTGGATACTAAGTATTTTCTTTTCAAAAACAACTTATGGAACGATAAATATACATAAAATGTAAATACCACGAATAATACACAAATGATATATTATGTTTCTCGGTTTTACAACCTCTTGCTTAGCCTCACATATCTTTGGACCTTCATGCCATAAAATAGAAAAAATGCATTCTGAAGTTCCTGACAGAATAATGCAAATATTCGTAAACCTTTGAAAACGTTACGCTTTAAATAAATGCATTCGGCTGATATTCGGAAAGCATTATAACATTGACCGAACATTCTTCGGTGAACCCTCAGCGAAACATTCGGAATGAGGTTGGCTATTTGAAAGTAGAGAATAAAGCCGTCTGCATCTGCCGGGATGAAGGAAATACGGCGTTATTTAATAAGGCGTACACACAATGTGCAAGCTCAGGGTTTGTTTACAAATGCACAACTTCTAATGAACGATCTGCTTCTGAAATCGGTAAGTAGATACTAACGTTGAATGCTATCATACATAATCTTAATTCTGATTATTAAGGAACGCAGTTCAATTAAATACGTAAACAGGTCCTCATTAGTCATATATTGCATACTATCAGTTTGTCTTTAAATTTATACAGCCTCAGACTTTTGAAAGTATGCATTTATAAGAAAAGTCTAAGTAACCTCGTGCGGGTCGTCGAGTAAAGATAACTTTATAAATTATTACTAACCTTTCTATTTTTTAACGATCAGCTTTATATCCACAATGTTTTCTTTAAAGGACCTCAACTTGTAAAAAGCTGAGCTCCTTTACAATCCGAGTAAGGTCGCAATGACCACTCTTAAAGTCCGTGTTATATTGTAAAAACGACATAGCTCATGGTGATCACAACAGTAGCAAAACATAGCTGACTTTTCAATGATATATCGACTTTTTTAATTGTTTAGACAATGACAAATGTTCAGAGATTTAAAAAACTGATTCTTTTTGCAGTAGACATGTTTTACGTTATATGGTATGCGAAACTATTTTCTTTATTTTGTTTGTAACTAATTTATACTAGAGGTAAAGCAAGGCATAACAGTGTTTTGTAACAGATGGAGAATCAATGGGACAGAGAAGTTGCAGGGGTAAGCTCATTCTGTAGAGCTAACGGGCATGGTTCGAATCCCGCCCGAGGGCCTTGCGATTCTTACTGTACGCAGGGATGATCTGATGCATCATCTGATCATGACATCACCATTGGTTTCGTCAGAACCATCCGTAACTCACAGATTTCACCGCATCAACCAACTCATCCAGCTCCTCACATCTGGCGGGGTTTTCTCCTTCAAAACACTGACCATGTCCGAGATATCAGCAGTGCTGGAGAGGACATGCCGAGGCTACTCACTGTCTATCTATCTACAAATACATATCAGCCAAACAAACCTTAAAAAAATGCAATGTTTGTTTAATAAATTGGTTTCTTATTTTCACATACTGAAACATCTCACGCATCGAAAAGCATAATGTTCTGCAATATAATCCATAACTCTTATAAACTGAACATTTGCAATTATATAAAGTTAATCAACCAGACCAAATTAATCAGTACTGCTTACGGTTTTGCCAATGGCCTGAACGGGAAATAATCTCATGAATAAGATTTTAAAATGCCAGCATATTTCAAATATTAAAATGACTGCCAATATTTAAAGCACCGCTGATTTAAAGTATTAGTGCCTGATATCAATAAAGTAACTGTTGCAATAGAATTCGTCAAAAGATGAGTAATTGAATTCCAATTTTAGCTTCAAATCAAATCCCAAATGCAGGCTCTTGCAGAATTCGTAGGGTAATATCTCGATTTCGTTGTCCCCGTGTCAACTTACTTTAACATGAAAAGCTTGATAAGTTTGCCAAGACGCTGTGCACGAATGGCTCTTCCATTGTCGAGATTGTGTTATATGATGAAGGCAATCATCCTACGTTGAATCAATTTCCACCTTATCTTGGACTGAGTGGTTCTGGAAGCGCCCGGAGAAACACAATTACAAGAGCACTGGTCAGCGCTTAAATTCGAGCTACTAGAATCAGCAGTTTCAACGTTTACAGGCAATGTCTTTTTCCAGTATCTTCAAAACCATGATCAATGGCACGCCTGTTGCTGCAAGATTCACTGTCTCTATTGTATATGAGTTGGGGCTATGGAAATTATCATGTATGCATCGGCATCAATGAAATATATTTCTTATTGGAGTAAATAAAGAATTATGACTCTTTTAATATGACTATCCTGGTATGTGACAATTGCATTAAGCCAATGTAAAGTGACTTATAAATATAAAGTATTCACTTCGGTTTCAGTACATGTCCTAGATTTATGAGCACTTAAGGAATATATTGTCCCGGGTTAACCCGGGGCTAAAGAGCCATCACTACACAGTACCGCGTGTCCAATAAGATGGACACACTGCCAAAGCAAATAAGCCGTAATCTAAGTCAATATAGAGTGCAAGCAGGGGTTAATTTAATTGACACCTTGTGGCAGTGACAATTCTTACGGTCATCTAAATTTTGTATTAAGCTGATTATTTCTTTAGGCTGAAAGTCATTTGCCATCATGCCACCATAATCAACTTTTGTTCCTCCTCTTGCCAGTAAGCTATCGCCCTGTGCCAGTGTCAATCTGTACTGTTGTCTGTTAATGTGGTCATCTCCGTAATTTATGTTTCTGTATCTTGTATCAGAGAATCTCAAAGCGTTGTTTCGACAGTCTTGATATACCGACCTAATCTGCGATAAGACGTTCTGTCGCTGAGCCCCGCCATTGGTGTATTGGTACCATATGATATATAATTATATAGAGATGTGTTACATTACGGGTGAAATACAATTCTATAATCTCTTGCAGTCTACAGACCTTGTTACTTAAAATGTGTATAACTACATGTACATAAAATATGCATTTCAGTTACTATGTCCCTACACTTAGATTCTTTGTATGCATGTGTATATGATGTTTATTATTATTTATTATTAATTTTGTTTGGGCGAGGGCCTAAGGCCTTTGTACTGAAATTAACTGATTAAATGTTACGTCCTCGTCCTTGAAAGTACTGAAAATCATAGAATTTGTCTTCGTTCTGCTTCTACAGCAGATCCCAATATAATCACGCTGTTATAACCTTTACATGTCCCATGAGACAGTTGACCACTGCGGTCAAGAGGACACAGTTGACCAATGTCCACTGGTACTAGTAGTTAACTCATAGAAAACTGATTCTCATCTGAATATATAATACTTCCCTCTGTTTTGGCCACTCAGAATTGATTGACCCACTCACATTCTACTTGACCAGTGTTGAGGTTCGGCTCGTGTTCGGGTTAGAATGAAACTCGCAATCAGGTTTGGTATTCCCAGAAGCAGTGGAGATACGTCATCTACTCGAAGCGAAAATCAATATACATGTACATGTAATTTCGACTACAAAATGTTGGCAAGTGGGTTCATGCCAGAAGTTGTACAGTTGGTTCTTTTCAAAAGCCAAAATGAAAACACAAACTCGTTTAATGACTTTGCAAATAGCGTTTAAGTTCAGTGTGTTGACAGATATAAATGAGGCTTGACTAACGTGTATACACTTTGATAACTGTGTCTCCTTGTACTTAGTGTGGCCGTTTCTGTTCGGTACGTACACAGAGCCAAAAGCATCCCGACTTAACCTCAGGAAGAAAGTGTTATTTCAAGGAAGGAACCGTGCGAGAGATTGGACTCACGTTACCAAATGGAGAAAGCAAAGAGATAGATTGAGTCTATTGGGAGACAGACGAGGGAAATTGATGACAAACAGCGCTGTTTACAGAAGCGTTTGCGCAGCTAATACATGGCGCATGACGTCTCACGGGCTATCGCGGCCTTCCGTAACAAACACGTGGACATATTACATTCTCACTGTGTTACATTACATATGCTACCGAACAGGAAATCGATCACTACTCAGATCATGGTGTATTCTTTTCATCACGTTTGGTGATTATCATCCGTTAAATTACGTATGTTTCAACTGGAGGTCTCCAAGACAACGCAATCACATTCAGTCTGATATTAGCCTACAATTTGAAGAACTTATATTTCGAATTCTTGTTTTCTGTGGTTCCTGCTATTAAAAACATTATTATTGTTTCCTGAAAAAGATTATACTATTACTTACAATCAATTTTGTCATAAATAGCTAAAAAATCCTTATATTTAAATGCAATATAAAAAATAAAACAATACCGTATATGTATATTGTAACATATTTAGCTTGGTTAATAACGGGTTGCCTTCTGAATTCAAATATATATTGAATCCGTAACTGGATTATTCTTTAGTTAACAAACGCGCATCTCTCTGTGATTTTCTTATTAGTTAAGGACGCGCCTCTCGCTTTGTAACACACGACACATTTGTCACAAATAGAAGACGTGCGGTATGTTAAGTTACGGCGGGCATTTACATTTCATAAGCTGGAGGTTCAGTGACTCCGTATGTCTCCCAGGAGCTATACTAAGTCTCCGCCGATCTTCGCCCGAATCAGTTTGCCGATATCAATCATGTTTGATATTTTTTAGCCTAGTGTGTCCACCCCGTCGCCGAATATACTCGGCGGGGAATGATTCGGCCGAACGATTCGCCCTAAATATTCGCCTAGTATGTCCGCCGCATATGTAACTGATCTTATTTTTGAGGATCCATCTCACCAGCCCAGGAGAAACAATATGCTGTGAAAAACAAGAGGCATTCATTCTATATATTTTCTTACATTTATTCGTTGGATAAACAAACATATCAATGTATTAATGCATCAATAGAGATAACCAATGAATTCCATGAAAGAGATAACTATGAACATAATGAATATGAGAGGACATACAAACCAAAGTGGGTAAACGGATTTTTAATACCGACACACAACGAGATGAAAACGAGATGTTTCTGTCCCTCGTGCAAAATAAAACGTTTCGAGAGAATATTAAAATATCGTCACACGAGTTCTGGCCATAATCAAATTTTCGGCATTATGTGCTTAACACAAGCAAGGTTGAATCCAGCCTGTCATCATCGCACGTTATTAGCTTCTTTTTCGTGACATCACACGTTTATAATGCATTATCCGTTCTAAGGCTGCTCCTTAGTCCAATGATGTTTCCACACCATGCATTTAATGACATCGTTTAGCGAAATGCTCGTTCAAGCTGTGAACAATATTGACGATTTGAAGCTAGTTTTCGGAAGTGTTTGCAGTTTTTGTGTACTTTGTCTTTTACTAATGGCTAACAAGAGATTCGCTGATTACTTTATTGATCACAAACGTGTCTAAAGGAGCCCCATTAAATATTTTGTTTTCTTTATATCCGTGCACCTAGTGAGCTGCATTCAGAGGAAAACTGAGATTCCGCAATCACATAAACTTTCGATGTTCGTACATGTATATTCTATTTTTTGTGTCCTGACCGAGTTTGTTGCAATGACGCTGTAAGTGTACATGTAACTCAGGTGTACGTCGACCTTGCGTCAAGCAGAAACTGGCAGCAACTGGCTGATCGGCGCTTCTGCGCGAACGACATAAGCGTTCTTGCAACTGGCTCACGACTGTCAGGAATTAGTTGCCGCCGTATCCTGAGAGTCGCACTTGTTCTACTTCTGTGTCCAGTTGCCTACTGTATCCTGTTGGACGCAAACGACATAAGCCCTCTTCTACCAGCAACTGCGTCAGTTGCGTCTGATCGCCGTCATGTCCAGTCGTATTCGACATACGCTACCAACTAGTCGCCGTCAGTTCCACCGCGTCGTAGTCGACATAAGCTAGGTGTTAGCCGTTAAAAAAAGAACGTTAAGATTGTAATAAACTAGACATAAGTTGTTCATCTTGTCAAATTAGATGTTTACATGCAAAGAGCGTCCTCAGAGGACTAATGCCTTAGTACCATTTTTATATGTTTTTCCTTTGAATGATATGCTGTTACTTCTTTACAATCAGGGGGCGCGGGATGGAGCAGTGGTTGGCGCGTCGGTCTGTTGTTCGAACCCCACCCGGGCACTTCTCTTTCAGTTCGGAGAGACAGGAGTCCCAACACCAACGCGTTGGTGAAACTGTGGTGATGTGCATGAAAGATTGCCGAAACTACATAAAACCCCAAATCACTCACTCAGCACAATCAACTTCACAATGAAAACATCATCAATTTGTGAAAGCAGAGCATACGGACGAGGACCAATTTGCCGTCTTAGTTTTAGTTTTACTCAGCTGGATCACTGAACAAGCAATGCAATAGCGCCATAGACATGTTCAACAATAAACACAGGTTGTTCGTGAAGATCAGACATCCCAGCCGACTTTTAAGATCTCCAGTTCCTACGAGTCACATAAGTGCTATTCGGTTTCTTGTATGCCTTTGGCTAAAGACGTAGCCAGTAAACACCAAACGCAGCTCAAAGGCAAGGCTGATTCCTAATACCAGTCACAGCATGTCATACATTCCTTAGGTGGCATCAAGTATATTTGTGGTCATCAAGAGTATTGCATCCTTCAGGCAGTGGCCTCCCTTTACATGATGCAGAGTAGAAGACTACACAAAAGTTTATTATGTAAATGGGAAGTTAAAACCCTGTGGTTAAAAGTTTCACTGAATAACTCTTAGACTTTTACCAAAACCCTAAAGCTGTAACGTTCCTTAAATATATGTAAACTCAGAGGCATGTTATTATTCATAGAACAAGATGCCTTTGGTAAATCTGTCTAATGTCAAAGCAGATATGATCATATCGAATAGTGAAATGTTTAGCTTTATATGCCTTGAGTTAACAAAAGTCCAATTACGTCTATGAATAATGTGTACTGAGGAAAGAAGGCTACCTTTCTTTTTCCAATTCTGATTAAAGTCTTTGCAAATATCAAATGCAAATGTCCGCTAGTGGTTTATTTGATGTGTGAAAATGACTCATTATAGCTGATATATAATATTTACACATGGTCTCGAGAATGTTTATGTTCATGCTGTTGGTAAACAGAGTCGGTGTGTGATGTCGACAATGAGACTCTACTAATCATTAAACTTCGCGTCATATCGCATAGTATCCAATGTCTTTCCCGTTCATTCTTATAAGCATGATATCTGATCATTTGACCGGTTCTTATTAATAAAATCGTCTTGCAAATATTTACATCCTTGTAGTCTTAATTTGGAAAGAAGTGCTTGGAACATAAAAGTGATATTCTAGATTCCAACTGATTCCATGTAATTAATATTGTGACGTTGCAATCCTTGCAATACATGTGAAGAATTTTCTCAGGAATTTTGTCACCATATAATATTATATTACTTGGACACACTAGTGATGTTGTGCTCATTATCGACAACGATGGAAGCAACATTCTGTCCAAGAATACCATTATTATACGGGTTGCAACAAATCACAAAAAGTTCGACTGACGTAATTTATTATTGACACAGAGATTGCACTTTGGGAAACCTTGATATAAAGTACATGCATTTGAACAAAAGTTTAGTTATCAGAAACACGTTTGGTTCTGGTTTCATTAATTAAATTGATTTGCCTACGTTCGGGTGGTTTGTGTGTTGTTCGTAAGCCTTCTTTTAAATTTGTAACCTTCTTCAACTCTGATGATGTCTCATCATACCACTCTGAAATTGCACCTATTAACACATGGGTTTCATGAACAGCTTTACACATGTTACACGCACTGATTTCCAAGTTTGTTTTCTCTTTTTCTTTTTAAAATAGTGGTTTATTCGTGGTAACATTTCCTCGCGCTGCTCAGACAAGCAGGTTGACAGTGGATACCCTAGGGGATTACTTTGGACGTTAGGGAAATTCAACTTTCCAACTTTTATACAATTTTGTTGACTTGTTTTGTATCCTTGAAACCAGCTGTCTACAAGTGTGTCAGTACGAGGGCAACATAGTATCTTTTGCACATTTTCGCGGGCCCAAGAAAAATCAGTTTTATAAACGAATTATTAAAATTCAAATGAATACGTTTGCAATCAGCATTATATCACTAAGAATAAAAGCGAAATGTGACAATTACAAAGAAACAATGCCGTTCTTACCCTCAGAAATGATAGTTAATGAGTAAACATGTCAAACATGAACAAATGCCCTCACAAAATGATCAGTTACCACAGACAGGATATAATCATGTTGCGGGCCATCATGTATAGGCTCCTGCTTTAAGGGGACGTTAATACGCCATTTACGAACGTCAATAATGCAAAGACGCCGAGCTCAATTCAATGGGATTCGAACATGATACTTTGTGGTTCGTTGTCAAATGCTGTATCGAAAGAGTCATCTTTCTATTTAAGGGAACAAAAATGTATTCTTTATTTGAAAAGTATTTTATGAACAGCATGTATGAATAACAGATTCCAGTGATTAAAATCTCTGTTCAACAAATTTCCTCGTGCAGTATTTTAATAGTCAGTGGTTCCAGGCGGACTGGCGTGCCTCCCCGTCTTCTGTAATTCAATACTTAACACACAATTATAACGATCTTTCATCCACGTCAGTCAATTCATTTCCCCAATCAAATATATAAAAAAAACTCGAATTCATCCGCACGAAGCGCAGATCGCGGTGTCCAATTTAACCAGTCTATCTGAATACCGCTTGACTGTGATCTGTCTTGCCTCTTGACACCAATGTCCATATTCTCATGAAGGCTTAAACTTTTGTTATACTCGTGCATTTGATTTAATACATTGAACATACATAGTTTGACTTTACAATATTCTATCTGCGGATATGTAATCTGAACATAGATTTATTACGAGACGCCGAACAGAGGTCAATACTGAAAGAAAATTGACAGAGCTAGTAGCCGTAATGAAGACCGATAACTCTTGCATGATTTCTACAGATCGCAGACATGCGTGACTCGCCATTGATTCTTCTTGCGTCGTAGACCCAATGGCACAAGAACATAAGAAAGAATTGTATTGGTTTTTTGTTTTCAGTGACCATTGTAGCGAATTCCTTGTCAAATTGGAAAGAGAATCTGAAGAATGTAGCGCACTTATCTGCCGTCTAATGTATTAAAACAATGCAATAGTGGTGTACAGAGTGCGTTTATCATATTTAAATAAAGATAAATGTCTATATACATACTGGTGGAACACAGTAATAAACGTTTCCAACGTAATAAATATCAATTTCAGTTTGTATAAACATGATGATTAATATCAATTCTACCATAACGTTCCGGTTTGCATGGTCCTGATTGTCAATTTAGAGGTGAACAAATACTCAATAGACGCCGCTGAATAACAATGGGCTTGTTTACAAGTGTACGAATACAGTGAAGGTGCGGACCCGA
>JAUELE010250359.1:0-10888 GCA_031471655.1 Diodora aspera | reverse complement strand
AGTGACGTCACAAGGCGCGAATTTTGAAAAAAACGTCGTAAGGGGCGGGCCTTCAAAAGTGTGCAGTGTATGGAGATGTATTGCACACTTTGGATCAAAGAAAATTTGCCGCTGCGTGGTACAATACGTTTTAAAGTTAAGAGAAGAAAAATAAATATCTCCTCAAACGGGCAATTCCGTAAATCCTCCAATGTTGAAGGACTCTCGGTCTATTCCCTGTCTCTTGATGTCATCTCGTCACATGCGAGGGCCAATGATAATAACATGCTGAGTACAGTCATAAGAGAGACCAATATGGGAACAACATTTCTGAATCGACAGGGATGTTACACATATCCCGTCTGTCCTGCCGACGTTCATCTCCTTGAGTGAGTATCCCACTTCTACATGTATGTGTCCATACAGTCATGTATATGTTTGTCTTGTATGAAGTGGATCGTGAGTCATAATATTAGCATGAGATAGGGTCACATCCCCTATTGCTACATTGGTTAAAAACTAGCCGCTTTCATTAAATATTAGTTCTTTCTTATTTCGCACTAATCGGTGTCGACATGTATCCAAACTTCTGCAATGCAATCTGTGAAAGGGAAACATACATACAGGACAACGGATAAAAACCAATCCACGATATGAGAACATACATCTGGTAGACATAAACAATATTCGTTATTAAATAAGTTCTTGTTTTGAGCCACTGTGCTAATTTCTGTTGTAAGCAAAACCATCCTGTTTGAAGACGTCTAGTGAATGTCCGCCGAGACAGGAATCATGCAACCCAACTTCAAAAGATATAACAACAACTGTAAGAAATGGTGTAACGTGCCTGGAGAAAAAATAGAGGACTACAACAGGAGATTACCACGACAACTGATTTGACAACATTTTTTTTAATATCAAGGCAGGTGTCATATTGACGGATTTAATTTGTAGCACTTTTTTTGTGGAAATGTAGCTTTTCAATAACTGTGTTTCATGAAATAGCTCCAGATGCTGGTAGGAAGCAACGACATACCCTACCGATCATCGGTATGATTCTCGATAGGCCATTAAAAAGTACGGGGGGGGGGGGGTTGGACCTTACCAGTCAAAACCCAATACACACTGTTGCACAAATAGGATATGCTCAGTGAGTTACAGGAAGTGCAAAAGGGCACTGTCATTGTAAACAAAGCTATGCTTACCACCGATTAATCCACTAATTATCCTTCGTAGCGCAATTAACCCAGTGTCAGGAAAAGGTCAGAGATATATTTGTATGCTGACTTCATAATCTCATGTCTCTAATTAGACACGCCGAGGGAAACACAAACCAGCATGGCTTTACATACACGAGCGAGATCAAAAGGAAAGTCCTATGGATCAGTTGAATGGTATCACACTTCAAAATAATTAACTCCTGGTCATATAACTATAAGTTGAAAACGGCTTTGCGAAGGCAAGACTCTGATTGGATGTGAAAAATAATCTCCTTATATCAGTCATTAAATGTGTTTCACACTTCTTTCTCACTAATATCGTACACAAGTGTTAATATTGCAACGGACAAATGTTATTCATTCTAAGCAGCAGTTACACACGAGACCAAATCAACACGATTGAAATAAATTGTGATGAAAATTGAACCTGTGAGACCAGTCACATCTTAAGTTCTATACGGAGAGACATAAAGGAAATCTGGCTAAATGATGCTGATAGCGATGCCAGCTTGGTGTGTGTGTCGATGTTGGTCTGTAGCAGCATCAGCACGTACATGTGTCATTATGTGCCGTAAATGACTAACAGCATCGTGATATGTGACTAACAGCATCGTGATATATGACTAACAGCATCGTGATATGTGACTAACAGCATCGTGATATGTGACTAACAGCATCGTGATATGTGACTAACAGCATCGTGATATATGACTAACAGCATCGTGATATATGACTAACAGCATCGTGATATATGACTATCAGCATCGTGATATATGACTAACAGCATCGTGATATGTGACTAACAGCATCGTGATATGTACTGCAGAGTGCATGAAAAACACGCCATGCCATCATGCTTTCCTGCATTGGAGGCTGAAAACTGTTTTGAACAGAGGGATACACGCACAATAATACTTCTTTTTATATATATATATTTTTGGCGGAACTAACCGTGTTCCATATTTTCTAATTACAAGGACGGTACAAACACATAGATGAGATGTATGATAATGATTTATGTTGCCATCGTTATCCTTTTTCGGAGTGGGACTACGTGACTGGTACATGCTCCCGCTTGCTTTCAGTGCAACTATCTCGGTTTCTCGAGCCTGGGGTACATGACACCAGCGTCGCTTTTCAGCTGTCATCCCTCGGATGAGAGCCACCCCCACTAGCTCATCTTTGAGTGGATTGACTCGGACTGTGCGGTCTTAGCCCTCCCCAATCGAGCCCATGGCAAATCACCCTTGGGTTGGGGTCGGCCGTGAAAAATCCCCCAATGCCTTTGGTGTGATGCGAACAATACTGATATATACTCATCTCAACTATTGAAGGGTTATGACATACATGTACAAGTAATTGTCCAAAGTCATAATATTAATGGTGGTTAAATAAGTTACTGAGTTTTACTGATGAATGTTGCAAAAGGAGCAGAGAAGATGTGCAGTTGCAGTTGTTCGTGACCCTTCAATAGCTGGGCTGGATATATACATATAAAAAGGGTTGGTTCAAACGTAGGTTCCAGATATGGAGAAAATAAAAAAAACCGTCAGACTGCAGATACTAGCAAAGTCGTTTTACTCGCTTGATATGCATATTTCGTCTTTTACAAAGACTCTTCAGAAGCAATATAACTGTTGCTTCTTTAACAGGTATTTATAGGATATGTACATACATTGACAAACAAGAATAACATACATAACATGTTATTCTCGTGTGTCATTGTATGTACATACATGTACATGTTGGATACGTGGTCAATTTCAATGTGTTCTTTTCGCAAAATAACTTTGTAATCGATAAATATACATACAAATTAATTATGTACATACCACGATTAAGGCATAAAACATGTAGCATCTTGTTTGCTTTTGCCTATTCTCTGAAACAATAAAAATATCAAATTCCTACCCTGTGAAATATTCCCTTAAAGCCTTTGCAAACTGTCTGATCAATATTGTTGTGTACATCGTTTCGTTCTACTTCATATCGGGCATTGCGAATAATGTACATGTACATATTTTGAACAGCCTGTCATGCACATAACAAGTGATCATACATAATCTGCAACAACGTAACAATTTACCAATGCTCTCAACAAGTGTTTCGATCGTTTGCAAGAGTTTCAAAAGATCCGGTCTCCATTCGGCATAACCTGTGACGTGTCACTATTTTTATCCAGCTATCTTATAATCTCCATGCCGCGACGAGGGATGTTTTATTCGGGTTGCTCGTAATCGCTTTGTGTTAGAACTGTAAGGAGTCTATTTAAAACTGCAAAGTGAATCCTTTTCAATCTTCCAAGATTAAGGGGTTACGACGTTATTTATTAAGGCACACACAATTATGATGACTATTCTACAGTATATTTTATTTATTTAACACAAAATGTTCCAACCATTTGTCCCGTTGGAACACGTATCCAACTTTAAAGAAGCAACACTTACATCGCTTCTGAAGAGTCTTTGCAAAAGACGAAATATGCATATCAAGCGAGTAAAACTACTTTCCTAATATCTGCATTCTGACGTGTTTATAATATATATATATATCATTGTACCACGCAGCGGCACATTTATTTGATCCAAAGTGTGCAATAAATTTCCATACACTGCACACTTTTGAAGGCCCGCCCCTTACGACGTTTCTTTCAAAATTCGCGCCTTGTGACGTCACTTTAGGGGCGTGGTACAAATCAGTTACTACATTGTTCCTTGTGGTTTGTCTGGTTATTGCACACTTTTGATGGTTAGATTGACAGCCGTGAGGAAACTCTGTTACCTTCGCGGCTGTCAATCAAACCATCGAAAGTGTGCAATAACCAGACATACCACTCTGAAACATATGTAGTAACTTTAACAAAACACAATCAGTTACAAAATTAGTATACTCCAGTATGCGCTTTTTGCTGCTTTACAACATCTTCAGACTGGTTAAAGTACATAAATGACGTTACGGATAACACAATGCAAGTTACGTGACTAAGTCGTCTTTATGACGTCATAACGTTGCTACATACATACCAAACTGCTCGCACTGCCTCCTCTGCGCTTGTCAAACTGCGCTCCAATACACCACTGCCAACGGCTGGGATTTTAGGACACATTTGCTCCCATGCGCCAGCTGCAGATTTATAAGAAAACAAAAAGCGTAATTTTGTAAGGGCTCATTAATGTTTTTTGTTAGTGAAGTCGTACGATTTGAAGAGTTTCGTCACATAAACACACGTAAATGTTTGTGTAAGTAAATAAATCTTAATATTGGGTGGAACTATATTTTATACGAGTGTATTTATAAGAGGTTGTTTGGTCGCAGCATAAACATAAGTACCAGGAAAGGTCAAGGTCGATGCAAAGGGCAAGGTCGATGGGGTGAGGCCACATATAGTACCTAGCCGGTGGCAGTGGTGCTTGATAGAGCTATGCCACTGTGAGGAGTTTGCATACATACATGTATTTGTATATATAGGGGATAATCAATATTCTACCATGCTCAGATGATGTGTGATGAATCTGGTTGGTTAATACAAGGTATCAAATCAGCATAATACTCTGATTTGGGAGCGAACCTTATCACGTGAGGTGCGCATGAATACGCTGTTTTTGACTGTAAAAAGGAATGTAAACAAAATGGCGTCCAAAACACAACATTTAAGATTTTGTAAAATCCTCGGAAAAATAATATGGTCATCGAACATACGTCCGCGCTCTACGTACCTGATGATATTGGACACTGCTTTATGCAGAAGTTCTCTGTCGTTATTAGTCTTTGCTAATATACTTAATACATCTTTGAAATGTTCTTATGTAAATAAAATTGACGTTTGAAAATTGGATTGCGTTTTCATTGCCTCTCAGTATATGTATATATAAACCATATGTGCCCCATAATCTTCTATTATATTTGCAGTTGAGCACACCAATTAACTCATGACTCTTCAGATTTCAGATCACAACACAAAATGAAACTACCCTCAACTATCTGCAGTAACTGTCTCCTGCACCAACCATCCCTGCCAATCTATTTCGTCCAAAATCTCCAAAACACACAAGAAGTGCCAAGGCAAGTGAACTGACTGTTTGGTCGAGATGTCACATGCAGATGCAGTCAATGCGCAATCTCACTATGACTCGAGAAGTTACACTTTGAGCACTTGCATTGCGTGTACAATTAAGTACTTATACATTTGCATCTGTTATCTCAACAAAGACATAGACTCGTTTTCAGCTTTGCACGAAACTTGTTCTCAATTCGAAGAAATATATTATCTCGAACTGAACAGAACAAATATATGTGTTTTAGTTCGTGTAATCCCTATCATTTTGGTGAAATGTATATTGATGTACAAATGCAACACCTTTTATCAAACTACAAATGAAACGCTTCAGCATGTTAGCATATTATCAGCTTTTGTGTGAAACTAGTCTGTTGCCGCGAACTGCCATTGGTTAGTGTTTAGCGATTTCTTTATCCCGATACCAGGAGTAGATGTGTTTGTGCTCAACTGGAAATGACTGTGGTGATTGACCAATACAGTCCGCTTAAAACACATCTGATGTACAGGAAACTGACGATCTAAAAGAAGGTATAGCGATTAGTTTGGGGGAATGATGAAAAAGGCACAGGCACGAGATATTTAATAGGAACAAACTTTTGAGATGTTGAAACCGATATACACAATAATCATTATCCTTCTCACGGAATGTTAGGGGTGAACTGTTTCTGACCAACAAACACGTTTCGGTATACGATTGTCAGATTATATAATTATAAGCATTTTCATTTTGACATACATGTCACCGGTTGTATAGCACTTTCTACAAATCTTTTGTAGATAGAACATATTGTCAGTAATGCTGAATCTTATTGCACTCTTATCTTTCACGTAACTTACGTTTACGGTATTTGTTTCGTTGTTTTAGAAGAATGCGTGACTACATGATTGCTTTCAACAACCTGCAGTTATGTGTCGTTGATCCGTTCTTGTCGAGCTGTTATCACTTCCATGTTCGAAACGAAACTCGAACTTTTCGACTCGATTGCGTCACACTCGATGTCTGTGAAGCAAAGCTATCAACTGTAATGGTCTCTCTAACATACTGCGCCGTTCCACTAAACAATAGTGGTGCTAAGTTCAGTGTAAGTCCCTGAGATCTTTCACCATGTCCTATGAAGGCTACAGTCTTGGTCTTAAGGACTTCCGAGCAATAAAGAGCCACGATGGCTTGCGAAACAGGGGTCAGACATCAATAAATAATGATACACTTTATGGCCAACGGGAAATACTATAACATAAACTGTCATGCCTCGTAAACAGGCTTTTAGTCGTCTGATCTGTTCCATCACCACAACTACTTGAAAGGAGACATGTTTATGGAGAAATGCCAACATTACGTCAGAATCAGCTGACAAGACATTACAGATAAGTAACAAACTGCAGCCTTCTGATGGCCTTGTCGCTTTTCAGGTATTTGAGGCACGTGAGTAGCATGTCGTTCCCGCACAACTAAATAATAACATCCCAATACCAACGGCTTTCAACTTTATATTTACTAAATACACTGTTATTAACGAGCGCAGCGAGTGCTAAACCCTTGTGTATATAGGTACAACATCACCTTCATATTATCCAGTCTGTTGAACGAAATCGTGAAACGGATGTGACGTACATTGGCGTAGCCATGACTATCTTGTGATCAAATCAGAAGCTGGTACATTATTTATTGGAAGCTGTAATGTCTGTCAAAGAGTGAAGCAGGCTGTTAATCGTCACGACTGTCATGTTTTGCACGTGCAAGTGTAGCCGTGCCTACTGGTTCGGCGCTGGGTCGCTGGGCGTCAAACAACACGAACACAACTCGGGGAGATGATGATGGTGATATTTATTGTAGTTCCTGAGGTGTACATCTGGAATTGAAAAGGACAACATTCCACCTCGTGAAGATATGGCAAGTGAGTTAAAAATACAGAAAGAGCAGCTAGAGTTTAGTAAAGATAACATAGAATATGGAAACAAATAAGTATGGTAGTAGAAATAATTTATCTGCAATTCAACAATATTCCAAAACTGTTGTCAACAAATGTGGACAAAGACAAGGACGACACAAGACAACACGGTAGTGTTAGTGAAAAGGAAGCAGCAGCAGCAAAGGGACATCCTGAAAACTGAAAGTCCAGAAAAGATTAAGGAAGAATTAAAGTACCAGCAGGAATAAAGGATATGTTGCTATATTGAACGAGGAATTGTTTCAGAGAATTAAAACTAATCTACCTGCCTAAGATATCATTAATTAATACTAATTAATACTTTATAATTAAAGCTGATTAATACTTCATTGATAATTACTAATTACTATAGGTCAATAAATGATTAAAGTCAGAAAAAATACTGAACTGATTTATGTAAAGATTAGCACTGTTTACTGATCAGTGAAACGTGCAGATTAAATAAATATAACTATATTATCACAGGTTTTATGAACAAATATTTGGAACAAATTAAAAATATTGTACCGGTATGTGTAGAACTATGGAAAAATAAATCTAGCCTATACTATTAAGACTGGTATAAAGCTGCAATGGATATGTACTGAGAAGACAACATGTAAAGCTGTCCTAAATTATCAACAGCAAATCTATCGGGTATCTGTAATTGTACCACGCAGCGGCAAATTTTCTTTGATCCAAAGTGTGCAATAAAATCCCATACACTGGTCACTTTTGAAGGCCCGCCCCTTACGACGTTTTTCTCAAAATGCGCGCCTTGTCACTTTAGGGGCGTGGTCCAAATCAGTTACCACAATGTTCCTCGTGGTTTGTCTGGTTATTGCACACTTTCGATGGTTTGATTGACAGTCGTGAGGAAACTCGTGATTCGCACTCGTTACCTTCACGGCTGTCAATCAAACCATCGAAAGTGTGCAATAACCAGACATTCCACTCGGATACATATGTAGTAACTTTAACATAGTATCTGTAAATAATAGGCCTATCTGGTATTGGAGTATCTATAAATAATATCTGGTGTACCAGCAGAATATGAAAACTTTGTGAGAAATATGAATAATGTAGAAATATCAAAAATATACAACAATCACAAGAAAAATGTCAATCACAAAATGTTCATCACAAAGATTCATTAAAGTTCATCACAGTCGATAAATAGCTTGTGGGGAATCCTTGATCACAGTGTCAATCACAGCACACAAATTGATCAAAATGACGAGGAGATAGTGTCTATCACAATATAGCTGATCACAGTCTATATAGTCCTTAATCACAATTGTCAATCACAGCAATATAAACGTATATACAGGCCTGATCAACAAAATCATCAGGTGTTGATCAACATCAAAAGTTATATGCAAATTAATCTAACTGCCCTGAAAGCCTCACAAGGTCCAATAGGTCAAATGGGCACCCACAATTATTCCAGGATCGGCGAACAGACAAGTAAATGTCTATATAAACGCCACCCACAATTATATCTCACCATGTCACATCCAAGAATGAAAATACACTCCCCGAATGAAAATGTCGACGGTCAAAAAAGGTGGTCCACAGGCGGTCAGTCTGTGCTGCAATGCCGTCGACGATGTCAAGCTGATGTAGACGTGGACGTGATCCAACGGCCCCACGTTGGGCGCCAATTTTGTAGCCGTGCCTATTTGTTCGGCTCTGGGCCGCTGGTCGTCAAACAACACAACAGAACTCGGGGAGATGATGATGGTGATATTTATTGTAGTTCCTGAGGTGTAAATCTGGAATTGAAAAGGAC
This sequence comes from Diodora aspera, assembly GCA_031471655.1. Taxonomy (NCBI): domain Eukaryota; kingdom Metazoa; phylum Mollusca; class Gastropoda; order Lepetellida; family Fissurellidae; genus Diodora; species Diodora aspera. Next base: position 1,912 of record JAUELE010250359.1, on the reverse strand, counting down.
AACATTCCATCTCAGGAACATATGGCAAGCGAGTTACAAATACAGAAAGAACAGCTAGAAATTTAGTATGGATAATATAGAATATGGAAATAAATAATTATGGTAGTAGAAATAATTTATCTGCAATTCACCAATATTCCAATATGGCTGAAAAAAGCACATGGCCTGAGTGCTACTGTATTTGGAAATTAAACATGTGCACCAAGTGCTTAATATTAATTCTAAAAATTAACTTACTCAAATATATTTATAGACAAGAATGTATAATTTAGTGGTGGTTTATAACTATTTCAAAGTGGATGCTAACTGATAGAAACATTTCATACCTGGAATTGAAAAGGACAACATTCCACCTCAGGAACATATGGCAAGTGAGGTGGATGAAGTCAAGGAGGCTGGGAAAAAAGGAAGTGTGGTCACTCTGATTGGGAAACCATAAGAGGACAGAACAGATACATCAAAGGAAGTGATGTATCTAAAAATAGAAAGAAGGGATGCCCTTAAGAATGACTCAGTGTCTATAAATAGACTGAAGGTTGAAGGGGTAACCCAGAGTGGTTGCCCAGGAGCTGCTAAAAAAAGGTACAAAGAAAAAAGTTAGTTGTGCTGAAAGGCAACTGCAGACAAATACAACATATAACATATAAATCATGATGATGATTTTGATGATGAAAGTAATTGAAAATGATAAATTATATTACACACTATAGGCCTATACACATTTATTAATTGGGGTACCCTACTAGGTATAGTAAAAGTGACCCGGTTACACAAATGCTAGAGGGATCACTCGCTACAAGTATTAGATTCAATTCCAATTAAATAATGATGTCTCTCGATGTTGATCCACATGCGAATATCAACAGTTGAAGTAAACGAGTCCTATCGTGGCATCCATTCACTCTTTTAAGGCAGGCTCGAAACTATCACTTAGGCTACAACGGTAAAACCATGCGCACACGCCAACACGCACGTATGCGGCTGCTCGCAAGTTATGCTTCATTTGTTCCGAAATCATTGTATGACCGCTTTCGTTTTGTCTTCCGCGAACACTAGTTATTGTACCTAGTTTCACTATACCAATGAAGACAATGGCGCGACGGTCACCCCAGCTTGCTGCCATGGCAACCGGTAAACAATATTAGCTCATTTCAATACGTCCCAATTCCGCTGTATTAATTCTCTATACAGCGGTTCAGCTGTTGTGTATAACATAACTCAGTGCATGTGTACAAGTATAGGCAAATGTAACAATATAAGGGCGATGACGCGAGTTTGAATTTCTCTACACGAGTTTTCCGTCTTTATAGATGCCTTTCACATGACGTCACATCAGGTTGACCCCGACCGAACTCGCAACAAAGACGATATACCTGTTTATCTACGTCAGGAGGAAGTCGCTATCCGATTGGCCCTTAACTTGGCCTCTGACCCTCGACTTATGACACTATATCTTTACATATAAGCGTCTATAACAACGGGAAATGAAGGTTCATATGGTATGATATGATTGAACTAACCGAGCGGATTATTTAACACAGAAACGAAAATGTCGAAAGTAGCCCCTAAGGATAACCCCCAAGGTAAGCTATCTTCTCCTTTATCCCGTCTCACTTGTGAAACTCACCTGTGCTACCTGTAGTTACCTGGTATCGATTATCTTGTTCATACATTTGTACTGACAGGTCATGTTGTGTGTGAAAACATCGCCATTTTTCTCCATTCTTTATGGCCACATATAGATCTACAATCATTTTACATTGATAGATTTTGTCAATATACACATTTACACGGAGTTAAAAAGAGAACTAAAACGGAAACGGGAACATTCGGTCTTGGGATATTCGGTCTCACGGCCGAATTTTCCCACCTGTACACCGTTAGCCAGTTATATTCCAATATAACGAATTGA
>JAUELE010250348.1:353-10888 GCA_031471655.1 Diodora aspera | reverse complement strand
ATATTAATGTTGTGCAGGTTCATGACGAACATGATGATACTTTCGAGGATATGGGTGGCTACTATGCATTTTATATTGAATGATGATATATTTTCTTGAATGTAAATCATACCTGTACACATACATGTATGATCAATACCACATTTCGTTTGCAGAAAGATGAATTCTGGAATAGGGGAGAAGTCTTCAGTTCGTATTTCCAAAGGGAGATAATTCGTTTTAGCACAGTTGTGTACAGTTAGAAGACCACTTTTCTCGACAATTCGGAAATGAAGACTGCTAGTTTCTTGAAACGTGCCGACCATGCTATTTTACCTCAAATAGTGTTCACTTCATTATGCAAAGTGAGCTCATTGAGCAGTGACCCGACGAAAAGGTGGGGCCAATATGTCAACACGCTGCTGGTTGAATTGTCACATGGTGATCTGTTGGAGTTGTTTCCTGACTGGCTACCCAGATATCTCTGTGAGAGTGCACTTCTACGATGATGGATGTAAGACATTAATTACACACTGACAAACCTCAACTTAAAAACATCAACAACAAAAAATCATCAAATACCAAATATTATTGTAAACCGACACAGCCCTTAAGGCGTATGACTGCGGGATGGGTTCTGGGCTTGCTATCTGGTAAATAATGACGATGAGAGGAGCTGGACATTATGGATATTTAATATAATCTGAAAACAAGAACAGGTGAACAGCTGAGAAAATATATCAGAATGTGCCATGTAAGCTGAGACACTGGTATAAATAGCCTCTTCCAACCCAAGCTAGCAACTAGAGAAACAAAAGCCAAGAGCAAAGTATTATATAAAGGCTTTTATTCAATAACAGTTGGTTGATGAACACAGAGCTTGCTGAAAGAGGGAAATAATTAGTTATATATTAAGCTTGCTGAAAGGAAAGCATTTACATTTACATGTAAGTGATAAGATAAACATAAAGTTGTATTAATTAAATAAATTGTAACCCTGCTGTATTATGTATATTTACCAGCTTATACTGGCATTGTAGTAGCACCAATGCGCCCACAACAAATTCCATTTGAAAGTATTCTAAGTGTGAGTGGAGTTCAGGACAGTCGACAGTGTACGTCTACGTGGTCTTATGCCGCCAAACACACAAAAAGAGAATACATGGGTCCTCAAGACCTTCATTACCACTGGACAACATACGGCAGTAAACATATGTTATGTAGGCAAATGTTCCTTTCGTTCCTCCCGCTCAACATCAAAAGTTTCTAGGGCTTTCGTAAGTTTGTGCTCAGGAGTAGTGTTGTTGTAATTGTGGCGGGGAGTGGTAAGTAAACAGTGGGGGAAGGGGTAACCTCAGCGGGGATGAACGAGGGTAAGCAAATAGGTTCTCAACCAAGGCGAATCCTATCGACGCATATCAATGGGTTGGTGTCTGTCTATACGAATATCAGAGTCAACAAGTCTTGATATGTCAACATTCGGGAGTCATCTCCCGAGGCGGGATAAAAGAAGCCTCAATCTGGCCACTGGTCGTACACGTAATAACAGTGACTTTATTTCATCACAGGGATATTTTCGTGCGTTTTCCACCTCACATAATACAAAGCGTCGATTTTTACCGACAAAAGCATGTTAAGTACATACGAAAAACGAAATTGGGGGAACGAAAAGGAACTCTTTCCTGCCCCAAATTCCTCGGTGTGCACAAACCAATATTAGCCTTTATTCATTTACTTTGTTGGGACAACTACAGAGCTATTTCGCCCCTCCAAATCGTCTCCCTTAATCAACAAAACGTCCACTTCAGGCTGTATAAAGCATTTCGAAACAAGCGTAATCCAAAAAGCAACTTTACATACCGTTTGCATCCATCAATGAGGACCAGTTCACAATAATTTCAACCTTAGCGGTCGGAACTGCCAATCAAAAAGAACGCCACATTTGTGTGACTCAATCTCTGTATGCAGCACAACTGTAAAGTCTGTTAAAATAGTGGCAATAATTTGTGTGGGAACAATCAATATACGTCCTAAACACACCAAATACACGCCATTCCTTGGTAAATAAATCAATCAAACAAAAAGGACTCTGAGTTGTACTGACACACGCGAATAAACAACACAAACTAAATAAACAAATACATTAATTATCACCGCACTACTGTATATTAGTTTCATTCTGAACACAAGTTATACCACCCAAATTTATATCGTCATGTCACATCGATGTGTAAATAACAATCACTATCGATAGATAAAAACGACAAAAGACGAAAGGGGACCGCCATGCGACGGTTGCTTTCTGCTCTCGCATCTCCAGTGGTTATATATGCTCCATTCACTGAGATCATTGTTCTGAAAGTAGTACACCACTCGCCTCCCCCTCAGGGATATTATAGATATGCAGCGACATGTATGTCAAATGTGTGTTCAGAAGTGGAGAAGACATCCATGCGCCAGGGTAAGAAGAAAACTGGAGACACTGGGGACTTTTCTGAACTGTTTACCTGGGGTGAATATACACAATGAAACAAATAGGGGGTCACTGAAAAGGGTATCAACATCTTAACAGCAGGACTCCAATTACTCTTATGATGAACATCAATCAGACAGTCACTTGCATATCAGTAGAACGTCTAACACCACAGACCCTGGTAACCTGCTGGCATCGTTTGTGCGTGCTCTGGATCAATCTTTACCATTGACATGATGCAACATGTAATCCCGTATATTTTCGTCCATCGTTTTTGGTATGAGTGAAAGTGATCCAATATTCGCTGAGACGATGTTTACTGTTCGTCTTCGTGCGTCATCATATCTATATTTTACGGGCGATTCTTCCCCAATAACTAGTACATTTGCGACACATACACAAATTGACGTTTCCTGACAAGCGTTCATTATAATCTTTAACGTTCTAATTTTAAACAGAAATGGGTATTTTTCGCATGAAAGGCCATGAAACTTCATAACATGCATAGTCACCGATCCCGTTACAATAACCTGCACTGCCGGGATAGGCCAGCTGTATAGGACGCTGCAAATGTGTTGTCTATCTCGATCAGGGATGACGCCGGTAATTCTCGACCGGGGTGGGGGGGGGGGGGTAAAGACAACTATACACACATTTTCTCTTTATTGTTTCCCGACCCCGTGGGGTATCCGGGAATTGATGTGGTGTTACTTAAATAGAATAGGGTCTCAGTACCCCATGCTTTTCGTACAAGGCGACTAACATGGGGATCTTTTGCCTTCACTTTCCTTTCTATCTGTCCCTTTTTATGAACTATCTTTTCCCTCGATGTCCCTATCTTTTGTCCGTTCAACGTAAAACATCATTTTAGCTCAACTTATTGTTTCCCGATGAATTATTAACCCCCCCCCCCCCCCCGGCCACCCCTGCTCCACATCGTTGAAACCTATTATTGTAACATTGCGGTCTGGTTACATGTAATTCATGATAGTTTGTGGGTAACAGCAATTATATCGTTACTCTACCACAGACGAAACATCAGACATTGCTATACAAATGACAAACGAGATATACGAGAGAGGAGCACACCCTACTGATTTGGCGCACGGGGGATATGTTGACATTTCTGAATACTCAATTTTATTGATCACGTGCACAACAGAACGTACCAGTCAATCCCTTGCATCATGCGCGAGTTTCCACACAAAGAAGCTAACAGGTAACAGGTAGTAAACTTGAACCATGCATTTCTCGTGTCCAAAAATTTGACACTGCGTCGATTGATTGTTACACATCCCTTGAGAATTCAATGACTTGCAGCATAAACTTCGAACTCCTGCCGGAAGAAATCACCTACAAAACATCTAGTCATCGAAAATAACCAAACACATCCTCTCTCTCTCTCTCACACACACACACGCACACACACACACTGACGGAGTACAAACATTTAACAGAAACGAGTAAATAAGCCACCATTTGTATCCTTAGCTCGATGTTCATTAATTTGAGTGGAAGTGATTGTTTTCCTTGATTTGCGACATTGACGAAAACGGTATTACATGATTATAGCATTACGTCAACTTCCAAGTCATGTTCACGAATACACCACATTTATCCAAGGATGGATTGCATGAAATAAATACTTCGTCATCGTTCTTGGTTCGATTTGATCAATTATTGGCCAGCCTCTAAGATTTTGTCCACAAAACGAGCTTCAGGATTATGTGCAATTGTTGGATAATTCGGATACACTTGATAAAGTTGGATGTGTGGTCAAATTCAATGTTTTCATTTCACAAAATAACTGTCGGAACAATACATATACGTGACAATAATTATGCACATACCAGGATTGATGCATAAAGCGTGTAGCATGTTTAATGCCTTTATCCTCTCTGTGCATGAATTAAATATTACACGACCTGGTGCTCTTTTAAATAAGAAAAGCGTTCGCAAAATGTCTGGGTAATCGTGTTGTGTACACTGTTACGGTCTATTCACCAGCGAAAGAAAACACAATTTAATGTATCTTCAACACGGTATACATGTATGTCCCATGTGAAGCATTGTGAAGTATCGTACGGTATCCATGAGGACTAGCGCTGTCTTATTCACATGCAGTAGATGTTTACTGAATAATAAAGTTTGCGGGAGTTACTGGAAATGAGCAAAAACTTAAAATTATGAGGTAAAATTAAAGTTTTAGGTTGGGAAACTGTGACATTCCTGAATGCAATATAGGGCCCGAGTAGCTCAGTTGGTAGAGCGTCTGTCTCACAACCAATTGATATGTACAGCAAGTTTTTGTATGTCAAACCACTCAAAAACAAAGATGCATTGACTGTATCAACAGCTTTGGTTGAATTGTTTGCTCATTATGGTGTGTGCAGCGCCATAATATCTGACCAGGGTACTGAATTCACATCTCAGGTTACTAAAGAAGTTTGTAGAATCCTATGTGTACCTCAGCAATTCACTCCTAGTTTTGCGCATCATTGTCTGGGTGCTGTGGAACGCAGTCATCGTACTTTAGCCGAGAAGTTGACGCCTTATGTGCAGAACAACAAGTCCTCTTGGGAGGATATTCTACCTTTAATTGTATTTTCTTTGAACAATGCTGTGAATAGTAGTTTGGGATATTCACCCCATGAGATTGTATTTGGTTCCAGACCAAAGTTTCCTTTACTACATGATGAAACCACAGACATGAAGTCTGTGCCACCTAATGTTCATATGTATGTGCAAAACTTGCACAAAAGATTGAATGTTGTAAGAGATGATATGGAGAAAAATGCTGTGAGCAGCAAGGAGCTGATGGAAGCACGTGCTAATGTTAAACAGACTGATGTGAAAATATCAAGTGGTGATTTTGTGTACTTATTGTCACAGACATGTGGTGTAGGTCAGAAATTGCAGAATAAGTACTGTGGTCCATTTGTAGTGGACACAGTGAACAGTCCTCATCTGTTTACTCTACGTAATCCTAAGACTAACAGGTGTCAGTATCATCCTGTACATGTAAACCGGTTAAAATTGGCTTATGTGAGAGTTCCCACTCCATCTAATTACTTTCTGGAATCAGTGACAACCAGGTCCGATCCGTGTGAGAATACTTCAGAAAGAAAGTCCAGAAAAGACATGGTGGATATGTCCACTCAGATTGCAGATTCAGATTTGCAGCCAGTTTCCTATGTAAAAAGGAATCTTCCTCCTCGTGAGAGGAGAAAACCTGCAAGGTTCAGGGACAGTTATTTCCAGGACCCTTGTGATGCAATCAGCAGTTTTTCTGTTGGAAGTGATGATCAGGGTTCTTTTCACAAAATCAAGAGAGTTCTTGGTCAGAGAGAAATTGGTGGGAAACCTCAATATCTTGTTCATATTGTAGGAGAGCCACCCCAAAATGCTATTTGGGTCTCTGAAGACAAGCTGAATGCTAAAACTTTGAGGAATATTGAAAGAAAACCCCCTCCTATTATTTAGTGCATAGCCTAGTGTGTGGCAATCCGTTGTGATGTTAGTTAGTTTGTTTGAAAATTGCAATTTATTACTGTTATAAACTTGGTGTTTATGTATAGTTCATGACATAGAAATGCTGGTTGAGAAATCGTTTTAATCTCAGAATATGTATGCTGTGGTATGTGGTAATTGATGGTGACAGTAAACAGTGCACTGTTGTAAAACCTTTATTGGTGTAGGCTACTCCAGTTGTGTAGAACTGAGCACACTTTGATGACAGTCATCACTAGCAGAGTAAGGGGAGATAATTCATCTCGTGTTGGTGTCCTTACTGGCTATCTGCTGATGACCTTTGTGCTTGTAAATTAACTAAATCCCAAGTGTTGCTATTGTCGGCTAAGTTTGCAGAATTTTGCAGTTACTTATTTGAGAATTTCTGGCGTTTAATTCTTTCCCTTTCATCATGTTTTTTGAGGCAAAGTGTTTGAGGTTATCACTTATATCTGTTGATCACTGAACAATTTAACTACCTGTACATGTGTTAGCAATAGCATTTGTGTCATTCCCTGTAATTCTCAAGTATGCAAAAGCTTGGAACGTTTTTACAATATTGTAAACCGAATTGGCAGCAAATGTTTTGGGACATGGATTGTCAGTTTATGAGTGATTAGACTTGAAAGTCATAGTGTGTGTGTGGGATCCATTGAATGGTGTATGAATGCCATGGACACCTGTCCATCAATTCGGTACATTATTATGCCTGTTTACTTTGTGTAAGACGAGGGATTTAACACAGTATGTTGAGTGTAGCAGTAGTTAATGGTTTCTAGCGCTGATCTCGATAATATATTATGTTTCGCACATGCCAAACATTTAGTGAATTGGTGAATAGAAATATTTCGATTTGAAAGAGTTGTTCAAATACTAGTGTATGTTTGTTTAACAGTTAGTTCTTCAATTGTTAGCCTCTTAGCAAAAGCGAGTATCCCCAGTGTAAACACTCTTTATCAATGTAAACTCATTACAATACTTTAGTTTGGCTTGATTTAAATTGTTTCACAATTCTCTTTGACCGCCCCCATGTAATGATATCAGTAGAAGCCATAGTAAAGTAGTTGTGAATGAGTTGTAGGGAAGCAGTTCAAAGCACGGACTGATTGTGACGTCACGATGTTATGACGTGATCGAGGGATGACCGTGTTGAGTGAGAAGATGCAAGAGAGCTGGACTGTTGTTGTAAAATGTCGATGCGATGTTGAAGATCGGCAATAAAAGACGCGAAGAGGCCATCTGTTCGTTTCTTTCCCTCCTGTTTAGCTTAATGACAGATTGATTTCCCCTCTTTACCCCCGGATGCCCGTATAACTGGTTCATCAATCACAGTATTTAAATCGATTTGTCTGTCGTCAAGTGGTCAAGTGTTGACACCACGTATCTTTATCTATACTAATTCGCTGTTGCGGGACTGTCGAGATTCCCCTCAGTACTTTCCAGAACTTTCCCTTTCTTATGAAGGGATTCATAAGTATCATATCACTGAGCGTCGCAAGCTTCCTGGTCCTTAATAAACAGTTTCAAATGGTTGCATATTCATAATGCGTGTGTGTAATACCTTCAGCACACAACGCAGCTTGACATGTTGCTATTTAAAAGTGGCGACCCCAAGAAGGAGAGCTATTTTCAAGTTGCCCATGCATGACCACGTACGCCTAACGCAAGCCGCCTCGGTGCGTTACGCTAGGTTAACCCAAAGTTATCTAGTGGTACTTTCAGTTTGTTAGTCCTGCTTTAACGTATAGTGTGTGAAAATCCTTCATATACGTTAACGTGGGTCTTTCTTTGGCTTCGAAACACCACGTTACGTAAACGTTGAGTTAGAAAATGAGAAAACTTGTGGCAACATCACTTTGGGATACTGAACGTATCGTTGGTATATGCTTATGGCACCGTTGAGTGCCGCGGCGTGGCATAGAAACTTGGACAACTCGAAGAAACGCGATGACGGAATTAGACATGAGTGTTTATCCCGACGAAGAAAAAACGTAAGGAAACGTAGACAATCGTAGTGTGTGTGAGTGTGCGTGTGTGTGCCCGCGCGTGTGTGTGAGCAAACGTACATTCGCGTAACACAGATCTACCTGCGTGAACGTAACGTAGCCTAACGTACATAACCTACATTTTATCTTAACGCACCCTTGAAGGTCGGCTTGAACATCAAACTATGCATCAGTGTTGGCAGATTCGCCTACTTGTTCACAAATGTAAGTTGAGCTATGACCTGCGCTTTGACCTCACTAAACACACCTACTGGGAGCGTGCAACTGCTGACGGAGGGATGACAGGTTATGTAAGACTGTACGTTCTGATTCTGCGCGCTTCGTGTCGTGTAGTTTTAATAAATATGCGTTCATTGATCTCTAGATTTTTGTCAAGTCCTTAAGTCACTTTTAATCACTCCTTTGTTATTAATTGTAAATTGCTATTTGTATCGGTAATGCATATCACCCTATCCATGCTGTGGCTGCCATACTAATTAAAGAAATATAATTTTAAATAGGGCATTCTGATATAATCACAGTCACAGGGACTTGATGAAAGTCTAGTTGATCTCCTCTTTCAGCAGATATATTTATGATGCATGTTGTAGATTAACCACAGTGCAGTGGAGCGTATAGTTACGGGTCTCGTGAATTACACGTGCGTACACCTTCAAAACCTGTTAAAATTAAATAAACTGGTCTGTGCATGCCGAAATTGTGTAAGAAGTGATGGTCATGTGACAACTTTCTACCGCCCATCCTCAAAATCAAGGGTTTAATGACTTCGCCGAGTTTTAGGAGACAAGCGCCACATGATTGGACGCAAGATTTTGCTATGGAAGCTTCACTGATCGGTCAAAACTGCCGTCTTGAGACGACCGTCGTGAATAGGTGTGCTTCCAGGGTATATGACCGTTGGTGAAGTCATTATACCCGGGATTTCGAGGATGTCTACCGCCCAGCTTACAACGGAGGTGCATTTAAATAGCTTTAATCGCTGACTGCTTTAGTAGTCCACCTGGCCGAAATTGGGTACCCGACAAGACGTAGCGGTCATGTTACTCCCCAGAGATGAAAATTGGATTCATCATTGTTCAAAGATCTGGGATCTCTTGGATCAGACAGACACAAGTGACTTCTGAGTACGAGTGGCAGCTTTATAATTATATGACCTGGTTGATATCACTGATGGGTGCATTTGTAGCACATATTTATCGCTTCTTCTTTTAGCATATACATCACCCCATCCCCCATACACACTCACACACACGCCCGCACTCTCACCCACCGACATTTTCAGGATCCTGGATGCAATTTCTTTTCAAATGAAATCCATTTTGTCCTCCACATTATTGCAGTGCAAAACATAGTCATTGGAGTTTTATGTAGAAATTTTAAAGTCCAAACTGTGATATAATTACATCTCAATGAGGAGATACGGCATCTGAAAGGCGACAGCAACGCGCTTTGCATCTATGTTATATACAAGTATTATATCGAACTCGTCGCCATAATTTATTATAAAAGTCGTTACAAATCAGCCCAAAAATTAGAAACCTTCTGATTAATAACACTGTTAGGGAGCGACCATTTGATGTTTATGGGGAATAAATATGCAAATAAATAGTTTGCAGAAGATTTTGGAGAAAATAAATAGTTTGCACGAATCAAGAGAAAAAATAAATAGTTTTCACAGATAAAAAAGGTACATTTTTTTAAAACTGTTACAGTATATAATTATGGAATGTATAACGAAATTTGTTTTCTCGCCCTTCGGGCACAAACATTCACGTTGATTTTACACCCATGCAGTAGCGGAACCAGGTGCATCCCGATCCCCTTTTGAAACGTCCAGTGAAGACTGACAAATATTTGACATTATTTACAAGTTACAAAGTTCATTTTGACCCATCTAGTGCAGAACAACGTGTCTCAGAGCCCTCGGACTCCCCTACAATTTTCAATTCACATCTGGACTTGTGATGTTTGTCACAGTAGTGGAAGCAGAGGATGGAAGACTCTAGTTTCCTCAGTTTTTAAAGGGTAAGGACTGACCCCCCTCCCATTTCTTCACTAGAAATCGCTCAGAACGTGTCTCCGACGATCTAGGACCCAAAAAGCTTCCGGGGCCTAGGCGGCCCCTGGGTCCTTGCCTGATGTCCTTGGAGAGAGTTCCCCATCTGCAATTGCTTCCGTCGTTTCTGTAATATATTGCCTTATTTAGACTAGTTACAAAGTTCATTTTGACAAAATTAAAGGCAGGGGAATGCGTCTTAGTGCTTCTTTAAATTAAAAATCTTTTTAGGCAAGATACTCCCGAACCCGCCTATAACACTCCTAGCTCGCTTCGCTTGTTGCGATTTCCCGCACCCGGATTCACAAAATTCTGGAACCACCCCTGACCCTCCCCTTTAATATATACATTTAATGTTCCTGTAATTATATTAAATATCAATGTAATATTTAAAAATAAATAGTTTGTCGGCAATTATCTAAGAAAAAATAGATTGTCTCGTATTATGATATAAATGAATAGTTTGCAAGAAAAAAATCTTCCAGCCCCCCCCCTCCATAAAAATCAAAAG
>JAUELE010250337.1:0-10889 GCA_031471655.1 Diodora aspera | reverse complement strand
CATACTACCTAATGTACAAATTGTACTCTCTTTCATACCCCTAAAGTACAAATTGAACTCCCATCATACCCCCAAAGTACAAATCGTACTCCCATCATACCCCCAAAGTACAAATCGTACTCCTATCATACTCCCTAATACACCAATTGCACTTCGATCATATTCCCTAATATACAAATTGTACCGCCATCAAACTCCCTAATGTACAATTTGTACTCCCATTTTACCCCGCTAAGTACAAAATACACATCCGCCCTATTCCGAAAAGTCCAGATATACTCCCATTGTACTCCCAAACGTACAATTTTTTCCGTACAAAATGTATATCCACCCTACTCCCCACAATATACACACAAAAAGCTCTAGCGAAATGTATCATTACACTAAAACGTGCACTTGACAGTGTAGTCTTGACGGGAGCCCCACAGCTGTGATACACCCATGTATTATCTCAACACATAATGATTAGCAGTTTGGAATATAAGCATGGTTGTGTTGTAGGAGACGTGCGAGTTCTACGTGATGTGATACATTAGAACAACAAGTGCCCTTTCAGAAGCAGGCTGGCAGACAGCAGCTGGTTTGATGAGGACCAGTCATGTCAACCACGTCTGTATTCTTTAACTCGTATACATGTGTATACCAGGAACCAAATAATAAAAAAGAGGTGTTCGCCTGTTCATTCACCTGTCTAACCGACGTGTTATACATCTGAATGAAATTATGCGCGCCCCCTCACGCCTTTCGTTCGATCAGTCACTGTGGAATTTAGATGAAAAGATAATACGGATTGAAAACATCGATGTCAAATGCTCCCTCTATTTGCTACAAGATCTTCATTTTTCATTCACGGTTCTGATAAAGCATGATGCATAATTATATATTTCAATTACATGAGAATGTATAGAATGTTTGATATAGTAAATGTCCCTGGCATTGATTCTTCAATTTAAAGGCATGATATACCGACATCCAAAAGAAAGTATACCAAAACGTTCAGCAAAACATAAAAATGTTAGCTATTAGCAAAGAAGTGGATTCAAGAGATTGTTGTATCATCACGATGCGAAGCAAATAAAAAAGAGGTAAAAAAGTAAGAGGTTTTTTGATGAACATTGACAGAAAGACAGGAAAGGTTGTAATCATTTGTCTCTGTATAGTTTTTTTTTTAACGTCAGTATATAATTTATATTCATACACAACTCTTTATAATACCAGTCTTTGGGTGTTTTGTATTAATTTTTCAAATTAAATAAATTAACATTGCAACAACAACAATTCTTATGACGGGCATAACAGCTGAACGTGCAATTCGTCTTCAACATTATCCATTGTACGCTTTCTTCTTACGAAATACTTAGATATCTAACTTAACAAAGTAAACAACGACTTAACAATATCTATGGTTTAACTGCAATTAATTTGAAGGTTGAACCCAGTTTTAGGGGTCGTTGCCATTTCTATGTAAAAGACCAGCTTATGAACACTCGCAAGAGGCACAACTTATTACGTGTACGTTTACTCCCAGTGTTCACAGGGTGCACACAGACTCTCATGTTCTCGGTGGTCCTGACAAAGTCAACACATTTTTCATGTTTGTTGAGGTCGGGGGTCCTCCTCACTAACTCCAGGGTTATTACTTGGGGAAGAAAGCAGGACTGGAAACATAGTGTCAATATATATATATGTAGTCGTGTTTGGCTAGCCAACTCCTCGCTATATCTCGCATCTTCCAGCGAGACGTGGCCAGAAGGCCTCGGTTGCCTGGAAGCAGGAGAGATCAGGAATGGAATGCCGACATGTCGTCGGCCATTGTAGTAACTGCTCTATGGAATTACTATATATGTTCTTACTGAATAACCTCACGTGTATGTAGATATTTGATACACCCTTACTGCATTTATGAGCTTCCGTGTACACACAATTTGTAGAGAATGATATTAATGGAGGTCTATGCTCTAAAGTAGGAGGGGAGTCAAATGTAGTACCTCAACAAAGGGCGAGACAAGACAGATCCTTGTTGACACCCGACTATCGTTTTCTATGACTTGCCATTTCCTTTATCCTCAGCATACAGAATGGGAAGACTTGCAGCGAAAATGTGGTAGATGGACACACGACTAAACTTAACACTGCTTAACAGCGACTACTACTACTACTACTACTAATAATAATAATAATAATAACAACAATAATAAATCACTTCTTCGAAACGATTATTTGAAAAGATACATGAAAGTAAAAGTAGTAATTGTTATTATGATTATTATTATTATTTCTATAGCGCCTAATAATCCATCATAAGGGTGGTCAGTGGTGCCAAACATACGATTTAAAAGCAATTTTAAAATGCACACACTGCTCTCTGGAAGTCTAAGAACCAAATGCGACAATGGACTGTACAGACAGACTTAAACGGACTTAAGACAAACCACAAACGGCCTGGGAAGAACATTTGTAGTTTGATGACTCCAGTAATGCAATTCGTGTTGTATACGCCGCTTAAAATAGGGATCTTTTGATTTCTCTTATTGTTCAATCGACCTCTTTTGACTTATCGTCTGACTGGGGGTTGCCAGTCAAACTTCAAACTTCAACTCAACATTCAGCTCAAAAAGGGTTCATAGAGAAACAAAATAAAAACTAATTTTAACAATTTTAATCAGAGTCGATCAAAATTGTTTAATTGACACATTGTAGTTTAAAGTTTCAGTGCCTTCTATTAGCAAATGTTTCGTTTTCTACACGTATATATAACTCATACACAAATATATCAGGGTATTATCATACATGTATTCAACGAGTGGCGTCTACTTGAAAGTTTAATTTATCACGCTTCTACAAATATAATCTCTCCTGGGACGTATTAGCGAGCAAATGTCAGAAAGAGGCTGCGGGGTCACCGGCATTTCATCACGATCTTGACCTCTTTGTACAAGGGGCGGTAACTCCTTTGTGCATGATTCACAAGTACTTTTATGGCCGTATAAATTCTGAAAGAGAAGAGCGCCCTGTGGCTGTAAACTACACAAGGACCATGATACAAACCACACAAATGCTGCAGTGCTTACCATGGTTTATACAAATACATGAATTTAAAATTCACGTAGCTTTCGAGGGTTTTTCAAAGACAACAAACCCTGCTTCAATTCAACCAAACCGCCCAAGTACTTTTTTACACATTGTCCGCAGAAATAAATCAACTTTTCAAAAAGTATTATTGGTTCGGGTTCGCAACGCAGGTTGCTACTCAATTTCACCTGGTTACTAATCAATTGCCCATAAGTGTAATTATCATGTTGATCTAAATGTTAATCATTGATGTCTTATAATGCTAATCAAAACTATCAACAAAACAAAACCCTGAAAGGCGTGTCAAATGCTAACACTTTAAATAACAAAATATAAAATTAAATTGTTAATTTTTGATATTTAATCCAATCCAAAGTATATCGATATTTTTTCTCATTCCAAAGAATTACATCTTCACATGTAAAATCATTATGAACTTGATAAATGCAATGGCCACAGACAAACGTGCACATCCTTTAGCTTAGAAAGAGAAAACATTTATTGATGGTGTTCGTTGTGTGCTATGAATATTGTCTGGTAAACATACAAACATACATAAGTACATGTACTGTATTGCTACTCTGTAAGGAATCCTTATCCCCAGCCTGGTCATGTGGGTCTCGCCTTTGAACAATGTCTTTGTAAAACAAAGAAAACAAAATAGTGCTTTTACTAACCTACAAGACTACCGTGCATATGATACGTTCTCAAATGAAACAACAACCCTACTTTAGAATGATAAGTACTTCAAGGAGCAGCTGAAGAAATAAACGTATTTTGCAAGGACGTTGTGTAATATAAGAACTTCTCAAGACAGGCGCGGAAATTCAAGCACACAAGGGTGGATCCAGAACAATTTCTGGTAAAACAGCTACTCAGGCAATTTCCGAACTGACGAATTTTCTTGATTACAGTAGCATTTGGAGGGCTATGTGGACCTTTAACCGAACAATGGTTGTTTGGAAGTAAGTGGTGGGCTAGCGCCAACCCTACCCACCCCCTTGGATCTGCACCTGCACCTGCATATGAACCCAAGCTGAAGACTGGACTTCATGTCTCTTTCTTGATCGTGATAAGCACGCGTCTCCAGAGTTCGGAACCTACAGTTGAGGCTTCGCATATTGTTTTAGTAAATGAAACTGTGTGGTCGGGTCCTAAGTCATAAATACATGGTCCATTTTCTTCCTCAGTCATAAATACCGTGATATTTTCCTCCTCAGTCATAAATACAGTGACATATTCCTCCTCAGTCATATAATTATACCGTGACAAATTCCTCCGCAGTCATAAATATAGTGAGACATTTCTCCGCAGTCATAAATATAGTGACAAATTCCTGCGCAGTCATGAATACCGTGACATTTTTCTTCTCAGTCATAAATACCGTGACATTTTCCTCCTTAGTCATACATACAGTGACATTTTCCTTCTCAGTCATAAATACAGTGACATATTTCTCCTCAGTCGTAAATTCAGTGACATATTCCTCCCCAGTCATAAATACCGTGACAAATTCCTCCGCAGTCATAAATATAATGACGTATTCCTCCGCATTCGTAAATACAGTGACCTATTTCTCTACATGTAAATGTTAATGCGTGGTTTTGAATTCAACGCCAATATCAACTCATGGTTGTGGCACACAAGCTTGTTAGACGAGTGAGGTCGATGAGCTTAAATACAATGACATTATCATCTGGTATAAATCTGGATGCATCGCTTTACATCTGAATACATTTCTGCTGTAGTAGGACAAGTGTCTGTTTTACGAGTTATACCTTTAGTTATGAACACAAGAACATGTGTTTTCATATTTCTGAGACTCTTAAACATGAAATCAGTCATTGGTTTAAGGATAAAAGACAGTTTAACCAGCTGTACCTATGATGATGAACATAATGACATATTATATACAACTCATATAGAAGCTAATGTGGAATTCTAAAATTGAACTTCAAGCATGTCACAAACCGGGTGTCTGTTTTATGAGAAATGCCTTTGGTTATGAACAGATTAAAACTAAAACTGTACTCTAGCACCCTTGGAATCCAGAGTATAATGCCTCTACCAACGGTCCGTCATATGCCCTGGATGTACTCCTATTCACCATAGTCGCATTGTGTGTATGGGAAGTCCAAATCTGCTAAATATAGACAACCAATGAAATGTCGCATTAACTGCATGAGACGTAACTCTGGATAATTTTGAACGCATTACGTCTTTCGCGGAGTGTCAGGAGAGGCGCGCCTCTCCACTACGCTTTACTGATCGTCACACAATAGGGGTGATTCCAGGGCATGTGATGGGCCGCTGGCGGAGTCATAATTTCATATGCCCTGGATTTCGAAGATGGTATTCGTGGTGTTAGCATAGTGAAGCGCAACATTGCCTGAAATTGAAGATGCATTAAATGTCGCCCTAATTTATACAGGTGAACATATTCGACCTCTTGTCAGTGTCTTGTCTTTGTCTTGACTTGTCTGATGGTTGCAGTCAGGGGTACTCGACACAGAACAATTACCAAACATCTGACAAGAATGCGCCGACCGACATACAAGGCGTTCTTGAAATCTGATCAAACACAGGACATCAATGCATCAGCTGCCAGACATGCCCAGAGCATTACAAGGACTGTTTACCGATATCCATTGTGTTCATCAGGCATGATTAACATAGCCATGTGCTATAACGACGTAGTAACCAGAGAGTGAAGGGGCAGCAGGGAAAATGACTCTGTCCGGGTAATGAATGTCCCCATTTGTAGAGTTACTCAAACGTTTTGGTCCATAGTCACTTCCCAACCTTCTTAAGGTTTTTGACTCTTGTCTCCAACAGAAATTGAGAAATGCCAGGAACCTCCTACTGATATCACCGACACAAGTAACACATGCAAGATACTGGTACACACTGATACAGGAAGACACTGGTTCACACTGACACAAAAGGTACTGACATTATAACAGTGCCTATAGACTTTATCTCATAGAGTATATGTCTCGTAAGCGCAAAAGAGGAAACGAACCAGTCTATATATTACAATAATATTGTGAAACTAGGGTTTTCTCTTAGTGCGAGTATAAACCATATGTTATGGCTATGTAGATATCGAAAGCGACGAAGAGGAAACAGCCCAGTCCATAAATTGATTTTCACTTAACTCGATTATGGCTTAAGTTTCTACTGTATTTTTAACTGTGACAGCATTGGCAAGACTTTACCTTAGTGGTGCTCAGTGTGGGAGAATTCTACTCATGGGGGAATGTTAGGGTTGGCGGAGCGTGTGTGTGTGTGTGGGGGGGGGGGGAACTCGGATGAAATCCATTCTGAGTTAGACATTCTTGAAAATCAGGGATGAAATTCTGACATACATGTATGGTGAAAGGGAGCATGGGGCAAAACCACTGCTCTATGTATTCTTATACACTGTATAGCTTAGGGGCACCAGGCCAAACAAACTAGTGAAAACGTGTACTTGGCATAACGAGTACAACTCAGTACAAGAAAGGTCAAAACGGGATGGCAGTGCATAGACCCACTATTGTAAGTGCAGTAGACCAAACAAATCAGCTTGAGCCTGTTATTAACAATCTAATCTGGGTTTATTCTTATTATAAGCGTGGGCCAATCGATACGCCAGCTATGCCAGGAACTAGGAGATCGATCGATATATTAACGATTATGTTTGTTTGCATGCGGTCATACAAACCCGGAAATGGCAGCAGTCAATAAATGTGTTTTGGCCCGACCTTGTAAAGGTATGTAAGGTGTCGAATTAAATGAATGTTTCAGATGTGCCAAATACATGTTCCACTCCTTGAGCAAGCTATACAAACCTGGATTTAGCGCTATACAAGACTTAACATAATACTACTACTACTACTACTACTACTATTACTACTACTACTATACTACTACTACTAATAATAATAATAAACAACTTAAATAACGCCTAATATCCATCTTTTAGTTGCTTACTGGCGCTGTCCAACAAATTGAAACAGGAAATTAGGAAACTGGCAAAAAGGATATAACAATATGGAATATACATGTACTACCATAAATGTACAAAGTTTAATCAAATAAAACCAACAAAAAATTGAGACAGTTAAATTTCGGTTTTCTACGACCCGTATTTATGACCCTCTCCGAGCCCACGTTTCAGGTTCGGAAACATTTCGGGTATCACGACACCGCGCTGCGGCGTTTCAAACCATTCAGATCATTCGTTTCATGCTGGTTTACCAAAGCGGA
Organism: Diodora aspera; assembly: GCA_031471655.1. Classification (NCBI taxonomy): domain Eukaryota; kingdom Metazoa; phylum Mollusca; class Gastropoda; order Lepetellida; family Fissurellidae; genus Diodora; species Diodora aspera. The sequence goes on along the minus strand of JAUELE010250337.1, from coordinate 3,566 downwards.
TGGAAATGCACACCATGCGGATTTTCCGAAAGTACAAGAAATTTCTTGGAGCTAATTTTAACGACTAATCGCTTGATTTAAATTTTTCATGAAAGATCGATATTGTTGTGCCCTGTGAACCTAATCGTTGAGTATACGTCTTCTAAAAGCAGTCCGTGTTTCCTCATTACACAGCACTGAAGAAACCTAATGCATTGTTAATCTTGTCTGACTGCTGGGTTCTATTAATTGTGGGAAACAAAAGGTTTTATCATCGATTGAGGTTTTATTATCGTGTTTTATTGTTATCTACTGAGATTTATTTCCCCCGGAGCCCTTCACAGTCGGTTTTATTAACTGTTTATGGTACTGTTACAACTGTTACCAGACGCAATGATTTTCAGAGGGGTTAAGCAACACAGGACAGACCTGATGCCACAGAGTAAAAGAAGCGAGAGAGGGCAACCACGTGACAGCAATCCTCTAAGACATGCTCGCCTTCTCCCTTGTCCTCACTGCCTGCACACTTGTCATGCATGGATTGGTTTTATCAGCCATTACCGTATACTCACAGGCACGTATATCTTAGACCAGCCCAGGACGGCTGAAGTGGTCATCGTGTATTACGACGGAAGACGAAGAAAAGGAGGAGGAGAAGGAGCGAGAGGAGGAAGACTGTTTATAAATAACCTCAAAAGACTGTTTATAAATAACCTCAAAAGACTGTTTATAAATAACCTCACACGACTGTTTATAAATAACCTCAGAAGATTGTTTATAAATAACCTATAAAGACTGTTTATAAATAATCTGAGAAGACTGTTTATAAATAACCTATAGCTATAAGGACTGTTTATAAAAAACTTATGAAGACTGTTTATAAATAACCTATAAAGACTGTTTATAAATAATCTGAGAAGACTGTTTATAAATAACCTATAAAGACTGTTTATAAAAAAACTTATGAAGACTGTTTATAAATAACCTCTGAAGACTGTTTATAAATGACCTCAGAAATGAACTTACTGTGACCCCAAACTTGCATTTTCCTGTTGTAATCCACGGGAAACTAACAATTCAGAACTTACGAATAATTTTATTTCAATTGTATCTAAACAAGGAAGTGTTATAAACGTTTTATAGGTTTATTTAAATAGCTCCGAGGAAATACATTTTCCTATCGTGATTGTATGCACATTACAGGATGTAAGGAAAAGTTATAAATCTATTTTGTGTTGTAATTGTAACGGACATACTTCCGTGTCTATTTAAACAGCATGGAAACGCACCACTTATAAACGTTTGGAATTAGAAGAGAGTGGCTGGCCTGAAAACACTGTTGATCTAGGACATATTAGATGGATGACTGAGAAAAACAACAGACAATAAAGGAACCACATTGGTGAGTTTGAAGTCATCAGTGTATGAACCTCAGGTGTCAAGGTCAATAGTAGGTATGACCACCATGTTCAGCAACACAAGCCGTGCGAACGCACGTTTTCTTAATATATGACCCCCGTGTCTTTAAATATGTATGTCAATTAGAGAGTATAGGCAAAAGCATTAAACATGCTATATGTTTTATGCATCAATCGTGGTATGGACATATGTATATTTATCGTTCCCAAAGTTATTTTGCGACAAGAAAACATTGAATTTGACCACGTATCCAACTTTAAAACGAAGAAGAGTCAAGCAGCAACCAACTGGATGTAAAGTCAACGTTGTATCAATCTTTCAGTCATAACCGTATAATTATACAAGACGCACCTTTCGTCGCCAGAATGTTTAGATCTGTGGATGTTGAATGACAAAGCTATTAGCATATTGTTGACTTGTGTATTGAACAGCACTCAAAAACGCACGACCAATGCATGGTTCAAATTTGAAATGGGTGACGGGCCCGCTAAAACTGTTGATCTAGAAATAATTAGATGAGTGACTGGTGAGCAGGGTATGAAAGACGTCCGGGGTCAAGGTCGAAGATCAGTCAATCGGCAGGATTTCAAAGATAATGTCAAGATGTCAAGGACTGAAAACTAATAGGAATCAACCCCTCTTATAATGGCCACTTCTTGAACAATTAAAGACACACCCTGTCCTGTCGATATTGAAACAGGAAGAGGCAAGAAATGAACATGTGTATTCATCAGATTGTTTGCAAGTTTGACGTCATGCTGAACGATGTTTTCAAACATTCTTAGCACAGCTATCAATAAATGGACATTTCTAGTCAATCAGGCTAGTTACAGTGCTTGGCTATCTTTATGTGCACATTTACCACGGAACTTCTTGTGACGCCGAAGAAAACGAAAATCTGAGAGCGGAAGGAAAATAAAAGTAGTCAAGTGAAGTGAAGTCATAAATATGGGTTGTAGGCCTATAATGGAAATCATACTGTTTCAGTTTGTGTAGGACTTCCTTTATGTATATTATATCGATTAACGCATGCAAATGTATGGTATCATATCCTTTTGAATGTCTCCGTAACAACCGAAAGTGTATTTAGCATGTTTGAAACACTGAATTTGAACAAAACAGAACCGAAAATATTCGTATATCCTGGCCATGATAAGCCAATATTACAGATTCTGATCAACGTGTTACAGACCATGCTCATAATAAGTGTCGGAGCAGGCCTAGATCCCCCGGGGGGGGGGGGGGGGGGGGGGCGTGCTCCAACCCCTTTAGCTTGGCCTTTAAATTTTGTTTTGCAATGTTACCACCAAATCAGACCAAGAATTATTATGAAAACTCGTACTACTCGTACTGGGTATGGGCGCTGCATTGTGGCGAAAACTACCCGTAAGAGTGAAAAAAGAATGTCCATGTAATTGTATACTTGGATAAAAAAGTGTTATTATTATTATTAAATGGACTGCGATTTTGTACGTTCATTTTTCAACTTTTTTCAGGTGAGCATGTCCCCTAACTCATCGATGCATCTAGAAACTGACATATTTTCTGAGCTTTGTTCTGATCCCCCTTTACACACATCCTGGGTCCGCCCCCGCACTGATTACATTTGGAATGTCTACGTTTGTACACAAGCTAAATGACCAACAGAAACTAATTCTGACACCTTATGGATCTTTAACACGAACCCGTTTCTGTAAATGGATCGCCCCTCTACCTGCAAGTCGCTGCCTGTACACACACTTCATTAAGGTGCACCTCAATCAGGCCATGTCTCTAAGTACGGTTTGTCCCGGCCAAATCAATGTATTTACAATGATCGCCTTACCCTGGCCCTGATCCGTGTCCAGCCCGCGCAGACATGTGCGAGTGCGTGCTTCGGTCCGTGTTACTGCACTGTGTGTACAGTCCTACACATTCTTCTTAGCACTAAGGTGTTTCGCTATTTCCGTGTGTTGTTGTTATTAAACGCGGTTACTTCCTGAGCTCGTTATGCAGATTATCACATCGTTTTCATGGTATACTGTAGTTCACTATTTTTTTTATTTCGTTTTACACATTAGTCTTCTTGTATTTTGGGTTGTAATTGTCTGTTTCGTCATTGTTGTCATCGGCATATCCTTTGACCAGGACCACATAAACAGCTTGTACATAATTTATCAGACCGGGGG
>JAUELE010250326.1:0-10889 GCA_031471655.1 Diodora aspera | reverse complement strand
GCACTATTGACGCAAACATGTCAATTTCCGTTTCTTACCCATTCCTTCTTTCACGGACCATAACAGCAAGAGAAACGATTAAGGTAATGAAATACCGGGTGAATCGTTTACTCAATTCCTTCTTTGTAAAGATACAATTAGTTTGGAACCAATTATTATTATCATTAGTTTGTTATTGACTTTCAAATTCCAAGTTCCCCTATACTTGTTTTGAAGACTATATATAAACTGAAGAAAGTATACCGAAATGAGGTTCATGGTCAATTTATTCGTCATACTGTTTGAGAACGACTCTGTTGACATTTAATGGTGATTACTGTCTCTATTAGTTTTGACATCTCGTCCAATGCTTATATAGATACATGTACCTTCCAAGTGAAACGTTTGCATCACCTAGCGTTTTTGTCTCTTTTATCATTCCCGAAAACTAATAGGTATACTATCTTTTGATCTTTAGTTTATTTATTTATGCATTTAGTTCTTTAGTTGTCACAGACTCTGTGCTCCTGGTACTTAATTTCATAACAGAAACTGAACTTAAAATCAACAACTGACGCGAAATTAATTTGCTCATCATAATCCTATTTGCGTTATTCTCGTCACATTTATATAAAGCATCACTTGTTTTTACCTGTATTTGTCTTTTACTTCATGAGTACGGTCAGTTAAAAAGCCTTTTAACTGTATTTACACAATCGTGTAGACAAAAGCTACTGTTCACATTAACAAGAGATAAGTTCGCTCGAAACTGGTTAATGATTTGTGGATAAACAGCGTTCGTTTACTCGTGATGAGTAATTTAGAGTGTTTTTGGTTAAACACAATTGACATGAAGCTCAGACCTTTCATTACAACAGCTGCTTTTTAAAAACGCCATGCAGCGCAGTGAGACGAGGGTTTTTTAAAGGCGCATTAGTTAGGGGAGAGTTTTAAAGGTGCCTTTGTTAAAGAAGAGTTTTAAAGGTGCCTTAGTTAAAGAAGAGTTTTAAAGGTGCCTTTGTTAAAGATGTTTTTTAAAAGTGTCTTTGTTAAAGACGAGTTTTAAAGGCGCCTTTGTTAAAGAAGAGTTTTAAAGGTGCCTTTGTTAAAGATGTTTTTTAAAAGTGCCTTTGTTAAAGACGAGTTTTAAAGGCGCCTTTGTTAAAGAAGATTTTTAAAGGTGCCTTTGTTAAAGATGTTTTTTAAAAGTGCCTTAGTTAAGGCAGAGTTTTAAAGGTGCCTTTGTTAAGGAAAGTCGTTAATTTAAGTTACATGGGCAATACTTTCGCCACGTGATGTGTGAGGTGCACACCAAGAGTAAAGGCGCCCCCCTTCCACTAAAATCTTGCGCGCATACTGAAAACTGTTCAGTTTTAATATATAGGTCTACTCTTAAAAAAAGTAGGGGAACTTGGAATTTCAAGGTCAATAACAAACTAATGATAATAATAATTGTTCCCAAACTAATTGTATCTTTACAAAGAAGGAATTGAGTAAACAATTCACCCGGTATTTCATTACCTAAACCGTGTATCTTGCTGTTATGGTCCGTGAAAGAAGGAATGGATAAGAAACGGAAATTGACATGTTTGCGTCAATAGTGCGTAATGCCCCCGTTATTGGCCAAACACTGATTGATTCGTTGAGGGATCGTGCATATGAGTCTACCTACGGTAAATATGATTCAGCCTGTCCCATTCTTCCACCAACGCCTGAACAAGTTAATTTAGCGTGGCTGGTGGCCTTTCACGTTGACGCACACGGTGGCCATAGATGTCCCAGACATTTCCAATGGGGGAAAGGCCAGGGTTCATTATATTGCTGGCCAGGGCATCCTATGGATATTGTGCTGTTGAAAGTGGTTATGTTATTTACCTTGAAATTCCAAGTTCCCCTGCTTTTTTTGAAGAGCACAGCCCCGCAACAAGTGATTATCGATAACCCCATATTTTCCGCACGAAATTCGCAACAACGTGAAAACATCAGATGTTTGCTAAGCTTTAAGCAAAGCATCATGACACAGACTTCAGTTGATGGATTCAACTTCTTTTATTTATGTACACAACGTGTCGGAGTATATCCTTACTCCTTCTTCATGTGTGTGAGTGGGGAGCCTAAAGACACAGGTATATATGAGGTGATTGAATAAACGTGTAATTGCAAAACAGGTGTAGCAACAGGTGTTTAAACCCTACTGACTCTCAAAGTTGTTCTCGCTCGGTTGAAATTCAACCCGCTATGTTGTTATTATTTTTATCAAAGTATTAATCAAACTCCATACAGTGACCGTACACTTACATGCTTGTACTGTCATCAGTTTGAGTGAAGGCAAGCGACAGTTTATGTGAAAAACGAAAATGAATTCGTCTCAATCTGCTCATTTAATAAGGAACAAACTTTTATAATGTCTAATCCACACTTTATGTTATTTATCCACCGCAGAATGAACATATTTCTTTCCTGGGAACACGTATCCAACTTTAAGAAAAATATTAATCGTTCATTTCTTTAAATATTGTATTTATAGTTATCATGACTGCAGTCTTGATGTGATAAAATAGGCCTTCTGTTTGGCTGGAGTTGTAGTAGTGAAATTGCTGTCTTTTTCAGGTGACCATCTGGCTGAGTTTGCTATAAGGAAAGCAGTCGCTGGCGTGCACAAGAAGAAGGCTTTTGCTGGCAGCACAGATTTACAGAGCAGGAAAGGAGAGAAAGTAGTGGACAATATAAACTTTCCGATGGACGAAAAGATTCTTCAAAATGAGAATCAAGCTCAACATTACGAAACAGGCACATCCTCTGCCATGGATGACAACTTTCCTGAAGTCCACTCACTTCATGCTTTGGACGAGCTCAAAGAAGCAACTGTTGCATCAATTTTACAGAGTCTTCAACAGAAGTCCAACGATTACTCTATCGATTCATTTCAATCATTACCTTCAGAAGATGAGGAGGCCGATGCTTTTGATAGAGTTTCGCCAGAACATTCTGGTACCATGTCGCCTTTGAAGAAGTCTTCAAAGAAGCATATATCCTTCAGACTCTGGAACGAAGGGGATGACCTGTTTGACGAATGCAGCAGCGAGGACGAAGATGGAAGAGCCTCGAAACCCAAGTCAATTTCTAACAGAGAGAAGGCACAGCGAGCACTTAAAATACGATCCAAGAAGATCAGATATAAGGCGGTTGATAAAGAATGGTCGACCCCTGAAATCGATACCAGCAAGTATATCAGAGAGAGTGTCACTAAAAGTTCAGTGCAAGAACACATCACAGGAAATGTGGTTGCTGCTGCTATTGCTGAAAGTGGTTTTGTTGACTTTGTGCGAAGTTTTAAGGACGAATTCAGTAGCAGCATCATGCACGATAATGACTTTTACACTGATCTGGACAAATACTCCGAAATTACCAATGAAGAAATAGATGAACATACAAGCACAATGGCTGACCTCATGGTGTCTTCAGATATTCCTTTGATCCAGGTGGATCATCCTATCATTGAGATTACTGGTGACATTGATATTAAGCCAGTATTGTCAGAAGAGGGCGACCTCATAGATACTGATGCTTCAGACCATGAGATACTTAGTAACAACATGACAACTTTGGACTTGTCGTATACCCACCCTGAGAAAACCATACGTATAGATGAACCTGAAGACAATGACAGAGCCCAAACCGAATCGCATGTGGACAGGTCAAACGATATTTCTTTCCTTTATCCACATGATGACCAACAATTTTTCTGTCCCTTTGATAACGAATTTACAATTGAGGCTCAGGATGTCTTAGCTATTACTATTGAGGGTAATGAGTTTGATCAAGGTGCCAAAGACATACGAAGATATTCGGTAGTGTTGGGAATCTCCACAGATGAAAAGATTCCCGATGACGAGGCAGCAGAACAGCTTTCAGAAGTACATGAATTGATTGAGGAAAGCGAGGAACAGAAGCACGAAGACGTAAAATCAGAACAAAAGATGCAAACACAGATCACACCCAAAACCCCCAGATCCAAGGATTCACAGAATGCTATTCCTAAAAGGAGTCGGGTTTCCAAAGCCCCCAAAGTTTCTCCAAGAAATGTCAAACCGGATTCGACTTTAAAGTTACCACCAATTCCAAATGTGAATCTGACATCTACGCAGCTACAAATGGACGGGCCACCTTCAGAGAGGACAACGCAAAAGCCTCAAACACGACGTGCTGTGAAAACAAAACTCAAAATGTCAAAGACAGATAAATCCGCGAAAGGAGATTCTGAAGGAAAATCATCAAAGATACCTGATCAATCATCTACTGATCCAGGTTTAAACGTCAGTTCTGAAGGACTAGAAACAGAATCGGCTCGAAGACAAAAACTGTACAAGTCTAAATTTCACAAACAATTCTCTCCCAGAAATGGAAATGCAGAAGGAGCAAGTAGTGCCACACTGCAAGCCCATGAATCTGAAAAGCAGGAAGAACATCTTCAAGATGAAGAACAAAATTCCGCCAGGAAACCCAAGATCTACAAATCAAAGTTTCACGACGAATTTTCAAGAAAGCCCGAACCCAAAACTGCTCCTGTAAAGTACGACCCAAGGGAACATCTGCCCCCAATTAGACATAGACCTCAGCTCACTGGAAAGGAGTCAAACCCTGAAAGTTTGCCCGTGGACTCTGAGCACACTGTCGCCCATGACCTTCCTGTTTCTATGCATGGTAGCACACAGTCAATGAAGAATAAAAGAGATGCCAAGAACGGAAAGAGTACTGAATGTAGCAATAATGCAACAGATAATGTTAAAGATTTAGATTCTGAGCAATTGTACTATGAGAAGGGAGAGCCTTCTGAGACTTCTCTCTTTGCCACATCCAATGAAGATGACCATGTCTCACAAAGTACAGACGACAATGAAAAGCAGATTCCAAAGAAGAGTCCTAGACTTAAGGTTAATCGAATTCTGAAGGATAGTCCGTATACCAAATCGGTGCGGACTCCCAGACAGAAGCTTTTCCTCAGAACTAAGGCAAAGCTGGCTCTTTTGACTCTGGGAAGAACGACAAAGAAACGGGATACAGACACAGAAGTTTTGGGAAAGGCTGAGGAATCAGAAAATGTTGATTCAGTAGACTTGGATCAGAGTGCAAGAAGCAAACTGGACGCGAGTCAAGATTTCACTCTACAGGATGTGTCGGCTAAGGAAGTCGAAGCCACAATGATATCAGAGCTTGAGGACAAGAACAAGAACCTGGATAAAGAAATGTTAAAAGAAGAAAAATCGAATCAAAGCTTTAAAAGTGGTAAGAAGGGCAATATCAGAACTCCAAGAAAATATTTAACTCAGAGTAGGAACCAGAATAATAGAAAGGGTGTCGGATCGAAGACAGTGATTGAAGACTCTGAGAGGAAGACCAAATATCAATCTGAGATCGACGACTTCCCTCCAACTACTTCAACAGTTGTTAACGAAGAGGAAATACCACAATTTATCCAAAAGAAGAAGCTGATGTTTACATTTTCACGACGAGATGGTAGAATAGTGTTCACCCCTTTCAAGGAACCCGAGCCAGGCAGTGAGGGCAAATGGAAAATGGTTTATATGAAAGTAAAGAAGGGAGAGAGAACGTTCACTGTCCCTGTGATTCGTGAGCAGAAAGATCTTGTGGATCACAATTTCATTGAGGAGAAGGAGAGTGTCCAGAAAGCCGAAAAGGTAACCACGCGTAAGAGGAAGTACCCAATACAACCCCGACAGAAAAGACAGTTTCAAAACAGAATGAACATCTCCCTGGACACTGTTCCAGAAGACAGAGAATCGAGGGTCACCCCAAGACGACGAGGAGGGAAAGCTGTCCCTGTTCCACTCAAAGACAACACACATCATTACAAGGCATCAAAACTCGACGTTAAGGCTTTATCTAAGTTCTTCGAGAAGAGACGCCGTAGTATGGCATTGTCCAAAAGAGATAACTCTGTTGCTGACTCGGACGTTCCAAAACCAGAACCTGCTGCTGTGACATTAAGAGTTCCTCATGGACAGGAAGTGGTGTACAAACAAGTTCAAAGAGACAACAAAACCGTGCTGACACCAGTCGTGAAGTCTCCCTCACACAAGGTCGTGATTGTCAGAGTGAGACAAAAGGATAAATCTTTTGTCATACCGTTGGTGGTAGCAGCTTCACAACAGTAAAACCATGACAAAGTTTGGTTAAAGATACCTTAATGTTGGATCCTTGTCAAACTCAGGGGTTTCGTTAAAAAAACACAACTTATGGAACGATAAATATACATAGAATGATGTACTTCCACAAATAATACACAAAAGATATAAGCATGTTTTGTCGCTTTTATAGCCTCTTTAATAGTCTCAGTTATGAGAGAGAGAAAGAGAGAGAGAGAGAGACTCGTACATCTTAATGCGGCTGAGTTGAAACACGTTTACCGTAATTCCTCTATTAGACGCCTCGGGATTCTGTTTTTTGGACTTTGACCCTGGGTCAAATAGAGGCCCGGTTGCTAATATTAATTCAGACAATTTTACCATATTTCATTCACAGAGGAGTCTAGCATCTGTAACGTTCTGCTGATTACACTCAAATGATAGACCCGGCTTGTTTTTTTAAAAACTGGCTTCTTTAGAAAACACCGGCGTCTAATAGAGTTAATACGGTACTTTGATTTGAAGTGCTGTCCCTCACGATCTGAACACCTCAGAGATCGTAAACTGGACCTTGTCTGGAATAATGGGTGATGGATCCTCGGAGCTCGAGTTGGAATTCGCCACTGAATTTGCATGATCTAGTTTTGATTGTTCGGCGTTTGGAAAGTACTATTTACAACGATCACAATCTCCCGCCAGAGGCCGCTGGCATGCGCAAGTGACCTCTGCTTAAGTGAACGTCCCCAGCCATGCAGTCACTTGCTCACACTACAAGCATGCGCAGATATACACGTAACCGTTCCCCGGTTCTAATTTTAAACTATGCAGAAGCGTTCTGGCGATTGGGAATGCATGAGCTGGTAGTGCGCCCGTAGCACACAAGTAAGCAACAACGTCGGAAGTAATTTATGGTTGAGCTGTACGGGATGCACGCACGCCTACTTCCGAGGTTCGCTACTACCAGCTCATGCATACGAGCCCTGGCGATTGGGAATGTTCCAACATTCAAATCTGCCTAATTCGCTACAGTTGCCCTTGTGCTCTATTATGAAACACTTCAATACATATAGCGTAATCTACATGTGTTACATATCCAACTCCGGATCCGGGCCTGTCATACCACGAATAATAAACAAAAGATACAGCATATGTTTATCGGTTTTACTTCCTCATGAATAGCCTCATTAATTTTGGGACCTCCATGCCATAAAAGAGAAACAAATGCATTCCGAACTTTCCGACAGAATCTTGAAAATATTCGTAAACCTTCGGAAACGTTGCACTTGCAACTAAATGCATTCGGATCATATTCGGAAAGCATTCAGAAATCGACGAAACATTCATCGGTTAACCTTGAGAGAAAGGTTCGGAATGAGGCTGCCATGGCGATTTAAAAGAAGAAAAAATAAATCCGTCTGCATCTGCCGGGACAAAGGGAATACGGTGTTATTTAATTAGGCACACACTTTTACAATGTACGATTTACAGTTTATGTTATTAATATATTGACACAGATAGAGCCAGACCTATTTCAGCGTTCACGAGCACGTATCCAACTTTAAGACACATTACATTCATTGAATAACATTTAGAACATATCTCAGTTCACTGACAATGTAACATTATTATTTATCCAATGACATCGACGGTCTAGAACTGACTGAATGTTTGCCAAAGTAACACGCCCATAAATGATAGAGATTCGAAATCCATTCAGGTAACAACATATCAGTGTCTGTTCAATTGATTAATTCAAATGTATTTAATCACTGTTAGATTGTCTTTATTGCGCGACAATTTGCATATTCGAATAGGAATACATTTAAGTAAAAAGATACCAGTGTCTCACACTGTTCAACTGATTTATTAAAATATACTGACGTCCAAAAGAAACTATATCAAGACTTTCAGTGTAATTTCAGCCCATTATCGAGTTTTCATAATATTTTGGTGGTAGATTTTGGTGTTTACATAGGCAAATTATTTAAGAAGGCGAGCAAAGGGCGTGCCCCCAATGTGTCCCCACCCCCGATCCGGGCCTGGAGGGTGTAGGGGACACCGAGGGTTAACTGTTGGAACACAGGGTAGGTTAATTAAAACATATTGCACTCCACAGGAAAACATTGTCACGAATGTCTTCATTCCGTGTACATGCAGGAATTGTTCAGGGTGTGATGTGAAGGCATGTCATCAAGGAAGGACATGAAGATTTATTATTTACCTATACTTGCCAGTAATGTTTTTGATGCATCAAACATTTATAAATATTGTAGGCTATTGACAAAATAAATAAATGTTTAAAACAATGTATGAGATGCACCACAGGTGTTCGAGTCACTGAGTGGTCAGTCGATTTATGAAAAAAATTGAAAATGATGTTTTGCTAAAGTTTCTAATCATTTTCCCGATTTTTCAGCCTAACATAACCTAGAAATAAAATTGGTTCGGCGAAATTCGCCCATTTTATATTTAGATTAGATTAGAAAATTTAGCCAAACATAATTTTCGAGTTTGCACACCTTAATTCACAGTCCCATGAGCCTGTCCAATGAATTGTGTGTGATGGTGTGGGCAATAATTATTTACAGTATTGTGTCAGTGGAACTGGACAAAAGTTCAAACGTCCCTAAAATTGACAAAATGAAATTATTTATTTACAAAGCATGAGATGCAAACCTTCAGAGTCGATCCTTACAAATATATGTTTAAACTCAATAAATATTATGTTCAATGGTTTGTGAGAAGTGGATAGAAAACATTGTGATATGGGAACTGAATATTTAAAGTTTAATTAAGTTCAAACGTCTCTAAAATAAAATCATTTAAATAAACAAAGTGCACACACTTTAATGGAATCCCTACAAAGCACACGTGTAAGCATGGTGAATTCTGATCAGTGGTTTGTGAGGAGAAGTGAACAGACATCATCACCATTAGATGGAAATTAAGTACGTACGCCTGGTCCATACCAGACCTGTCATTTCAAGCGAATCCCACTGGTAGAGAAAGTGGATGGACCAAGGGAGGTAATCTGCTTGAAATGTTGTCGTCAAAAGGTAAACAAAATGGCGGAAGACAGGTTTGTGTTCGTCAAAGACGATCTGCCATTTGCTGCCTTTCCAAAGATTTCCGATATCAGACGACAAGGAAAGTTATGTGATGTTACACTCAAGGTAGGATTTAAGTATGCGTTGTGTGCTGTCGTCTAAAACGGCAGCATTTTCCTTTTCTTCTAGATTTCAGAGGTGGTCTTGTAAAGATAAACCAGCATGTCCGACAGCGATTTGACAGAAGTCAGTCTTGGAACCGAAGTCTTTTGGCATAATCAACATGGAGTATCATCATTATTACCTGATTATGGCCAATGATGTTTGTTTTCATTGCTGTTATTTGTTCATTTGTTTATACAACGTTTTAGTAGCTGAAGTGCGTGTTGAAAGAAACGACCATAAAATCTCTAGTATTTCTTCTCTGATTTTCTATTGATGTCAGTTGTGGACTTTAAGCAATCTGCCAAAGAATTGAGAAGTTCAGAGTAAGAATCCTTGATACTGTGATAACTGGTTCAATCTATCTGTCCTTGAATTAAATTTGCAAATTTGATTTAATCCTAATTAAATCCTCTTGTAAACACAACACCGGTCCCCACCCCAAACCCTCCCCCCCCCTTCTCAATCTCTCTTCAGCTCTTGCTTCCCTTTCTCTTCCTTTCTCGTGGATTAGACTGGACTCGTCGTCACACCAAACTCGTCGCCACACCGAAAAAGCACCTCAAATGATTGACCATAGAATGCAGGAAAAAGTGATCAATCATTATAATATTTTTGTAGAAATGCTTCACAAGAAATGGATTAACTGTCTGTAGTGCATAAATTTACAAATGTACATTGTGTGTGTGCTGTTTAATGACAATAACAGAGACATACATCCATTAAACTGTGACAAAATATCATTCCTCCAAACAATAAACAAAACGATAATACTATTTAATTATTACCCGGTAATACAAACACCAAATACGGGCTTATTTCACAAAAGAAAATAAGTTATAAATCTTATCATTATAACACAAATTGCATTCTTCGGCATAGATCTAAGGTGTGGCGACCAGTTAGGTGTGCCCCTTTCTCTGATACTTTAACTGTTAAGAGAAGATTGCTTTGGACTACGCATTCAACAAGCAGAATTATGGGAATGAGAGTCTTTATCAAGATGCTATCTCCTTCTTAGAAACATTGGTGTCATCACAGGATGTCTGACACAAGATGCAGCCATGAAGCTTGTCCTTTCCCTTGTTATGACTGGGATAGTCTATAGATTATTGCAACTCTTTGCTATCAGGTGCCACAAAACAGACCATCGCTAAACTCCAGTGATACAAAATACAGCCGGCAGAATAGTGACACTTTGTCCAAAACATAACCACATTTAACTCCCATTCTGGCCTCACTGCACTGGCTTCCTGTCCAACCGAGAATACATTTTAAAGTTCTGTCACTAGCCTATCAGTGTCATAATGGAGCCGCTCCCAGCTACCTCCACGAACTCCTGAAACCCAAAGTATTAGTTAGATTCCTCAGATAATTAAAATACCTCCTTCAGACTCCATCTCCGGTGATGAAATCATATGGATACAGAACTTTTTCCTACTATGCAGCTGCTCTCTGGAATAATCTCCCTTGCCTCCTCAAGTCTTCCGACTCACTTTCGATGTTTAAGAAACACTTGAAAGCTTTTCTTTTTAAGCAGGCCTTTTCTTAAAGG
>JAUELE010250315.1:0-10889 GCA_031471655.1 Diodora aspera | reverse complement strand
GGGAGCCCCCTGTAACCACCGTGACGATATCGTCGAAAATAATTGACTGGAAGTCACGTTAAGCAATAACTAAAAAATAAACAAAAAAACCCAAAACACATAACGTCTTTTCTTCGCCGAGTGCGGAAAGAGACGCGCCACATGCTTGGGCCCAAGGTTTCGCTGTGGAAGCTTCACTGATTGGTCAATACACCCGCCTCGAGACGATCGTCGTGAAAAGGAGTGATTTCAGAGAATATGACATACCGTTGGCAGCGTCATATATGTCCTGGAATTTGAGGATTCCTGTCAACCTGAAACACGTGTTATTATCTCTTTTTAGACATTGAAACCAACAATTACATTGTCAAAACATAATTAACATTTCTCTGTGTCAGTGAGCTCTAGAAGCTAGCGTGTCCCGCTATAAATCATTTCGTCATATAATCAAACATTCACTTCCATTTACTTCGATCTCATCGGGCATGATGTAATAATTGACTGGAGTGTATGTACAACCCACTATCCGTCGATCTAAAGTGGTTACCTGCCGTCACCCGAGATAACGGGATATCTCAATACCAGCCAATCAGGCATTCAAAACGCGTGTGATGTCATGGGAAATACAACAAGGGATCGTTTAGAATCTCACATAATTGTAAATGCCGTGATTTTTTCATACACACAGACCGATTTCATGATGGTGTTTATCTGAACGTATTGACCATGTGGCTGGCTGCAGTTGGGAGCGGAGTAGAACCACGCCTATTCATCACGTAAAGTAAATGATTTCTTTATGCATTACCAAACATGCACTATACGATTATGACACACAACGTAAAGGTCGTGGTTGTGTCTCAATTAGACAGGACATTTTCACCCATAGATGTGTCCCCTTAGACTTGCACAAGTCTCTGAAAAAAATCGTAGATTTTTAATTTTGTTTTATTTTAATATTTTATTTAAATATTTAAAATAAAAATATTTATAAATCAAATATCTTTTCAGAGACTGCCGTTCTGCTGTCTTATCTAGACTTGCTAAATTTTATTGTACAAGAGTACATGGTATGGTATGGTAAATATATTGGAGTACAGCCCTCTGAGCAAGGCCAGCGTCACGTTCGCAGATCGTTTAAAAAAAAGATGGTATACAGTGTCACTTGTTCAATTACCTCCAGAAATTAATCTTAAAAATCGTTGAAACAGAGATGGACTTCCCACAGCCCAATAGTCCGATAATCATAGCGTTAACCTAACTCCTAAACTGAACCCTAAGCCTTAAGTACACTACAGTTATCGGACTGATGGGTTCTCGGCAGAGTGGGAAGACCCTTCGGACCCATACATGTATTATAAGGTTGAGATCTTGAGGTCAAACATCCTGGAAATCTAGGCTATATGTACATGTACACCACCAATATTTCCCTTAGATGCCCTGGATTCACTCCTATTTTGAACGATGGTCTCCAGGTCGGTGTTTTGACCAATCAGTGAAGCTTCCTCAGCGAAAGCTTCCGACCAATCCTTTGGTGAGTTACTTCTCGAACAGTTAATGCGATATTTCATTGGTTTTCTATGTTTAGCAGATTTGGACTGTCAATACACACAAAATGACTATCTTGAATAGGAGTATATTCAGGGCATCTGAGGGAGCCCTGGATGTCGAGGATGGAGGTTAAGATACCTTGCTAAGTTCTGGAAGATGTCAGCGACACTCGTATGTGGTGTCTGAGGCTGTAGGATATTTCCAAGATGATAATTTACTTAAAAGACAATGTACAACTCAATTAGTGTCTTATCGATACTTAAAGGCCAACTTAAATCCATGAAAAGAAGAGGACCCATTGTGCGCATGCCAGGACCATTTGGACATGTGTGGGTGTTGTTATTAATTATCAGGAAGGGTATTTGTACAAATAAACTGTTGTGTTTCTCTGCCAGTAAATTTCTTAGGGGCATCAGTTATGCAACACTGCTCCCCATGAGATGACAGATCCTCTGCAGGATATATCAATGAACGAAACCTAATTGAAAAACTACATGTTTAATCAACACAGAGAGATACTCAGTTTCTTATAGCTACCACATGAATATAATCAACACAACTTTTTCTAGGACAAACAAATATTTCTAGATTCAAATATTTTACAACTAGATTAAATTGAAATGTAGTCTGTTATACCATACATACCAGTAACATCATTCAGCATGATACACTATTTTCTTAACAAAAACTCATTGTGAAATCAACTCGTTGTTCTTGAATCACAACGCAAAACAAATGAATCAATCATGCACACATTAATGTCCCATATATGTTTTGCATTGGGGATTCGACAACCATCCTTTTATTTTCTTCACAACACTCTCTGGTATTATATCTCTCTTCTCTAGGGGGAGGGGGGGTAATCGGCGTTCTGGTGTGAAGCAAAACAAGAGGAGCATCATTGTGCTTACTTACCAACACTACTTATGGTAATAAATCACCTTTACCCACGGAGATGGGCTGGGCTACCCTCAGGAGGGTGCCCCATAGGTGAAAGTGGCTCGATTCTCAGGAGCCTTTGAGTCTAAAAGATAAGGTGTCTTTACTACACGAAGCAGAAAATGAAAATGAGTGTCATGAAACCAATCACCGAAATAATGCCACATGGAAAAGCAGGCTTATTATTGTATAAGGACAAGTGACCATTTTCCTTTCAACAAAGATATTCTTCTGGCCACACGAAACTTTCCAATGCCAGACACTAATAATAATTATAATAAGTGCACTAATATAGCGTCAGGTTGCACATAACTGCGTGCTTAAAGCGCATTCAACTCTCCCCTGGGAGTGTACTCCCAAGCTGCCTGTATGACGCTAGAAGGGTACTTTTCACATTATCAGGTACCCAATTTCAGTTGGGTGAACTGAGACAGTTTACGAGCAAAGCCACTTGCACTAGGTGACATCGCCGGCATTGTCAGTGTCTCAGTGCGAGGCACGGCGAACCCTTGACGGTCTGGAAGCGTTGCAACCCGAGCTAATCACCCATCCACCTACTCTGCAGACTCGACGTTGCTTAACTTCGCAACGCATGACCTTCATGTGTTGTACCAGACCAACTCATCTCACAGATCACATCACTTCACAGACCAACTCACCTCACACTCCTACAAAACAACTACCGTCGAAGCATAAACATGATTAGAGACCATTGAAGGTGTGGTTGTGGCATTACACACTTGTATGGCTGTTTCAGACAATGGATAGCCGTTGTGTTTAATCAGTGAGCTCCTGTCGACGTAGGAAGAGGGAGATATTTCCTTGACGGAGGTGTCCACGGTAAACATGGGTCTATATCTGGCTCCGTGTATGCCTTCACGTAAAGCCAATGTTTGACTAGTTTGCTTGGGTGTGTGGGAACATGTCTTTAAGTTTAATTGTGAATACACCAGCAGTTTGGTTCTGACAAATACACCTTCCAACAACCACAGCTATATTTCGATTAGCATGACCTTATTTTAATCTGTCTCTACTGAATGGCGCAGTGGTTAGCGCGTCGGCGCAGCAGTCTGCCAGCCTTGGCGGTTGTGGTTCGAGTTCCACCCGGGCACCTCTCTTTCATCCCGGAGAGACAAAAAACCCGACACCGACGAGATGTTGGTGAGACCGTCGTAATGTGGCTGGAATATTGCCGAAAACCACGTAAAATCCCAAACCACTCACTCACTTTCTCAAAGACTCTTCAGAAAAGGATTAAACTTGGAAAAAACATCAGATGTTTGATAAGCATTTAGAAGACACATGTTTAAATCTTGCGCAAATTTATGCAATTAAACTAAATGAACTAATTCAAGTAATGGATGTGGATGAAGTCGAATTAATTCTTGTTTTGAAAGAACACCTAAGAAGTCATTCAATTTATTTAATGTCTTCTCGAATCTGTGAAGACATTGGTTTCTATTCTATATGATCTGATATGACCTTAAGCAGTTCGTGTATCCCCACAGGTGACACGTCCATTTCATTATCACCTCCAAGCACACGAAGCGTGTCAACACTCCCGTCTTTTAATAGCCATGTGCCTGGTTGCAAGGTCAAAGTGGCAGCGGGAGACTATTAGATGTCCAGGGGCGACATCTCCGGCCACTCCACGACCCTGCCATTGATTCTTACAGTTGCCCTACACTACCAAGGAAATCAAAGCTTACATATGGATACGCTTGTGATAACCGTAATATCCAATAATGGCGTTTATGCTAATCCAAATAATAACACGTCGAAGTCCTATTCAGCCTAAGTAATGAACATGACCAGAAGGTCAGTACCATACTGTGCTGTCTTCCGCCAGAAAGCTTCTGTTCACATTATACTGTTAGGTTTGGATCTGTTTCATGTCAATGCTCGACTTTCTGGATTCCTCCTAATTCAGACTTTAGTATTACTACGCTTGAAGTGAGTGTGTAAAACTAGATTCGTGTCTGGACCTGGTTATGGTCAGCTCAGCCAGGCTTCGATGGTTATCGTCATTTTACGACCAACCGCCGGTGCCTGTTCATAAATTTTCTCATAATTAATCGAAACCCTTCAGTTTTATTACAAAGGTTTCATCGACAGAGTTGGCCCTCTAACGATATCATTTCTCATAACAGAGCGTTAGTCACTCGTACTAAAACATGACCCAAGTCGATACTGCATCAACGCTGCCAGTTCCTCGGGATCCATTCATCGGTTTTAATTGCATTGTTATTAATGATGTGTTATTTCAGATAGTCCAGAAAAAACATGAGACTCATTATCCACGACAGCTGCAAGTGACTTCATCCCGCCCGTTGTTTCTGGATGACCCTTCTCAGTCAGACCCTCCTCGTTAACTAGCCATATCCATAAACACTGTTTTCTGATAATGGACAGAGATAAAATTGCGTCACATGACCCTGAATTTATCAGCGTGTAATACCACAGAACAACGGTTTGTTGATAACGTTCTTTGCTGCAATTCGGTCAGTAAATAGCTAGATGACGGCACACCTTGAGATATGATGTTTGAACAGTTGCAAGGGACCTCCAGCGCACTAGTTCGCCGCAGTACAAATATTTCAATGTATGCGAACAGACCTGTCTCTTTTTCGGATCTTTATCTTTATCTCATAATTAGTCTAAATTAGTAGATAACTAAGTCCTAATTAAAATATAGCTAAGTCCGTGAATAAAAGATACTAAGTCATTATTAAAAAATAACTAAGTTCTTATCAAGAGATACTGAATCCTAATTAGTAGATAACTAAGCCCTTGTTAGGAAATACTAAGTCCTAATTCAAACATAACTGAGATACTAGGTCCTAATTAGAACATAAATAAACCCTTATTGAAGATGCTAAGTCATAATTAAAACATAACTAAGTCCTTATTATAAGATACTAAGTCCTAATTAGAACATACATGTAATTAAACCCTTATTAAAAGATACTAAGTCCTAATTAAAACATAACTAAGCCCTAATTAAAAGATACTAAGCCCTAATTAAAACATTACTAAGTCCCTATTAAAAGATACTAAGTCCTTATTAAAAAATAACTAAGTCCTTGTTAAAAGATACCAGTAGAGAACTAAGCTCTTATTGAAAAGTCCTAAGTCGTAACATATCTAAGTCTTTATCAAAAGAAACTATATCCTAATAAGAACGTGACTGAGTCCTTTTTACAAAATACTAAGTTCAAATTAGGAGATAAAATATATTAGACTATGGCTCTACGACATTCCCATCGTCCCCCAATACATAAAGCTGGGTATCAGCTTTGAGTGCCTCAAAGTTTGATGAGTTCAAAGCAAGCATTGCATTCTGTGTATCTTCATGTGTAGATCCTCTTGGGAATGGAGCTACTGCCTCTGCTACTGCAACTACATAAAATGAAAGATGTCCTGTTAGACTAAATAGGGATCTGTTGCTTCTATCTTCTAAGCCCTCGTCTCTCTCGCTGTGCGCCTTGCATACCCCTGCAAATCAAACCCCTTATACCACCTTACCTCGCAATACACAGAATAGCTGGCATTTAATATAAAGCAACTACCACAGTAATTAACTTGCTTCCAACTTGTTGCCATCTGTCAATGGTTTGAAGATATGGTCTGTTGTGAGGAGGTCCATCAATGCCTTCGATGATGTAAATCTTTCAAGCGAACAAAGAACCATAAACAGAGTTTTAAATCACGGGTCTTTAAAACACACAACAAAACGGTTCCATATCATAGCGACATATATTCTTGTGTTCATGTAAAGGTGAGTAATAACAGCTAAGAAATACTTTCATCATGTTATTATCATACTATACTAAGCACAACTATTGAAGGATCACTCACTGTAATATGTATAAAATGATACTTCTGAAGGTATAGTCTTCACAGCAGTTAGGTGAAATATCCATATTTATTGATTATACACGATGCTTGATTATTGATGTAGCGACACCCTGAAAGAAAACATGTTAAAAATCGGTACTTACAAACTGACTAGAAATGTGAAAAAGACACCTTAACGTACCATGGGGATAAAAAAGCAACGAACAAACGTAGCCTTCTTATCATACAACTGCACATTTCCTCTGTTCATTCTACTAAATAAACATTTATTAGTAAAATTCCCATCATTATGACTTTGGACAATTATATGTAAGGCATAACACCGACCCTTCAATAGATGGGCTGAGTTTGATTTCAATGGCAAAAAAATACGAGAAGAAAAAATAAAAAAGAAAACGTTTCATGTCTTCAATGCATTGTTAGGTCCAATAACGTAGTGTCTACATCAGAAGATCACAAAGAATACCCTTTCGTTATGATAGAAAGACGTCGGCTCATGATCCTTGCCTGTAATTGACAATGGTCGTGTCTTGATCGTTAAAAGGGTTAACGCGTGGCTGATCAAAGAGCTATCACAGATGCATGTGGAGTCACCAGGTGCTTAGTTGATGTTGCAAGATCGTTCGTAACAAAGACTTTTCATGTCTTCTTGTCCACGATAATTTTTTTATAAACACACTCTTGGTATTGCTTTAGAATATCAATGTCTATGAAATGTGTACCGAATGCATGGTTGAAATGGTTTGAATTGGGAAGTAATCGACACATGATAACAGTATTCCAGTTCCTGTTCATGATGTTGTGTAACCAGGATGCGGTGATGCCAGAATCCTAAATTTATGTATGTACTGAAAGGACTTGTGAAGATGGTCACTGGTCGAGCGTGACAATATCCTGTTTATTGGGACGGGAAAGCTTCATCTGACGATTAAAATACCCATACTGATAATTATTTACCGTAAAATGTTGACGAGAAACTCATAAATCTTTCAGCTCACTAATGTAATATTTTGTAAGACGTTGTCAGACCCAGTGTTTTACTGCGTGGATTGAGACATCAGATCACTCCCGCTGGATGGAGTTCCATTGTTTTCTTTCAAACTTTCCCATCCTAGGCAAAAGTCAACTCCGAACAAGCAATGTCTCTCGCCATGTGGCTAAAGATGATGATTTGAATTAACTATCTCATTATTTACTGCATACAAAGTAAGATGACACACAAAGTATCAACAATGCAGGATTCAATGCCGAGACAGCTTGCTCACGAAGGTTTATGAACAAAATGAATGTTTCAGGAATTACGGTCTGTAAACGAGCTTAAACCTATTTGAGACGGAGTCAAACTTATTTTCGCAATATTAAAAAATATTATAAATCCGTAGTAGACTAGTGAAAGACACAACCAGATTACTAATCTGAAGTATACACACAGTACTCTATTGTTCAAAAATCAATTCCAAATTGTTGCCCTAGAAACTGAAAATTAAACAATTTGACATAATTCCTATTAGTAAAAGTCAACAACTAGGCCACTAGTCAGATGTACGTACAACGTTTTATGACGATATGTCAAAAGGTTCAGGAGTTACAGTCCGACAAGAGCCCTTGTCCTATTTTGGAGACGTGGAACTTGTTTTCCAGAAAACGTGAACAATAAGAAATATTCAAAACAGTAAAAGCCACAGCCAGACCACTATGCCACTGCATGGTAGACGATTAAAAAACAAGCTCATATAATTTTCAGTTTCTGCTGTGGAAAGGAAGCTTACTCCAGTCTGAGTCCAAATATGTTTCTATGGAAACAGGAAAAAAATAATACATGTAGTTTTGTAAAATCTAAAATGAGAAAAAAGGTACATCTACTGTATCTGAAGGATGTATGTACCAAGTTTTGGGAACAAAATAAATCTCTTATAACATTCGAAGTCTGCCACGAAAATGATTTCAACCGGTCAGAGGCTAAGTCTAGTTTTGTTTCAATGGAAACAGAAAACATATTTTGTAAAAGCCAAAATGGCAAAAGGCAATACAGTATCTGAAGGATGTATTTATCACGTTTTGTAAATACATCTCTCATAGTTTTCGAGCTTTGCTCGGGAAGTTTTTCGGACAGACAAACGGACGGACGGAGCCAGTTTCAAAATCTCTTGCCAACTTCGTTGTGGCGGGGATAAAACTACGATATACATCAAGTTCCTCGTGGAGCGTTTTCAATCATGTTCTGTAAAGTTAAGGTGAACTTTGAGTGAGAACGAAGAAGTTGAAGTGTACGTAAAAATGCAGAGGTGGCGCCAGGTTGTGTAACGAAGGGGAGGGGGGCTGACATCCCCGATCATTGTTGGCTGAGCCAAATTTTCAAATAACACAATAAAATACATTTTCTCCGAAATTTTCCCCGACGAATCGTTTTATTTTTCGCCGATGGGGCAACAATCCGATCTAGAGAAGCTTAACTTCCCCGATGACGGCTGTAGCCCCAAACCCCACTGCTGGCGCCACCCCGGTAAGAATGGAATCAACAAGTTCCAATTTCAATACCTATATTAACAAATATCATAACATAGTAAATAGGACTGTCAGTTAATATTCTTCAAGTTCCCCAGGGCAGCACGAAACTTCCACCCCAGAGTTACCATAAAGCTGAAAGGGGGAGAATATCACAGAAATCATGAATATCCTTTGTCTGCCGTTACGGTCACACTATCCTCGAATTCCAGGGCATATATGACTCCGCCAAGGTCCGTCATATACCCTGGATGTACTCCTATTCACTATGGTCGTTTTGTGTGTAAGTCCAAATCCACTAAATATAGGCAACCAATGAAATGTCGCATTCACTGCACGAGAAGTAACTCTTAATAAATTTAAACACATAACGTCTTTACTTCGCCGAGTGTTAGGAGAGAAGCACCACATGATTGGACCTAAGTTTTCGCTTTGGAAGCTTCACTGATTGGTCAAAAAGACCTTCTCGAGAAGATCGTCGTGAATAGGAGTGAATTCAGAGTATATGACGGACGTTGGCGGAGTCATTATGCCCTGGATATCGAAGATGCGATCACACCAAAACTGATAAAACCATGGCTGACCGAAACATCACAGGATAAAACAAATAATAACATTCTTGTATATGTTCATATATTTTACAGTTTCAATAGATGCTTAACGTTGAGGTTGAGGTACACCTCTGTTAGAATATGAAACATAATTTGCAGTTGTCAGCTTCCCATCTAGAGAGTAGGCAAAAACATTAAACATGCTATATGTTTTATGCATCAATCGTGGTATATACATATCATTATGTATATTTGTCGTTCCCAAAGTTATTTTGCGAAAAAACCATTGGATTTGATCGCGTCTCCAACTGATATGTTGGTGTATACCTCTGTCAGTGTACGATACATAATTTGCAGTTGCCAGCATCCCAAGAGACCGCTCACTGAGACCCCATCATCTAAACAAAGTACAAAAACATGTTGCCTGGACAATAATGATTTGGATACCGACGCTGGCTTGGTTTAGTATCTCTTTATGTAACCACACTACAGACGAAAAGTACATGTGTCGTCCATTTATAGTTCTAAATCAATCCTGTTGGACGTGACATAAAATTATTCGGAGACCAGGCGTTGCTTATACCTTCTTCATATTGACATTGGCAACATCCCTGCATAAAACTCGGCAGCAAGCATTGATTTAATGTTGCTATTCCGCTTCACTTTCCCCAAACTTTACATCGATACATCCACCACCGCGGAAATTCATCTCGGGTTATGTACAAGAGAAAACCATATATTTAAATTGGATTCAATCCATTTCTTTACAGATTCGGGCTGTGGGAGGTTTGAAAGCTGCAGAGCTGACAAGCATAGACTCCGAACAACCAGGATGGATTTTTTCAATATTTGGTCATTTTTAAGTCTTTTCTTTTAAAAAATAAATCGAAAGTTTCTAAATGTACTGTGTGGATGCAACGTTATTGATAACACATTAATACATGCAGTGTTTTTTTATTGACCCATTACGTTTTTGTCGGGGGTCACAAGATTGAGTTCGTACTGGATTCATTGTCTTAAAGTTGGATCCGTGGTGAAACTCAGTGTCGTCTTTTAAAAAACAACTTATTGAACGATAAATATACATAAAATTATGTACATACCACGAATAATACACAAAAGATCCAGCATATATGTCGTTTTTCAGCCTCTTGAACAATCTCATTGATTTTGGGACCCCCATGCCAAAAAGAAATTTAAAAATGCATTCCGCACTTTCCAACAGAATCGGGAAAGTTACACATACAAGTAAAGACATTCGGCTCATATTCGAAAAGCATTCGAAAATCGGCGAAACATTTTTCGGTAAACCTTCAGAGAAAGGTTCGGAATGAGGTTGGTTATTTGAGAGTCGAAAATACACCCGTTTGCATCTGCGGGGACTAAGGGAATACGGCGTTATTTAATTGGGCATACACTTTTATAATGTCTGATTGATAGTTTATGTTATTTATTTCACACAGAACGCACCGATCATATTTTGGCCTTGGAACACGTATCCAACTTTAA
>JAUELE010250304.1:0-10889 GCA_031471655.1 Diodora aspera | reverse complement strand
CGTCGGACCCCGTGCTAGCTTGAGACCCAGCCAGAAAGTGAAGTACCCAAAACTGAATATCCCCTATTTTATAGCCCTAGCGCGGACCCGGGACCTCTCGCATAAGACAATCTATAAATAGTATCATTAAGTACCCAATGTAGTATTACATCTGGAAATGTGAAGACTCAGCGCGGACGCCGTAGAAGAAATCTTTAAATAATATCATTTGGTAGACCTTAGAAAAATAACCTAGGATAACCAAAGCAGATGGTCAACCCTATAACACTTATGTACAATGAATTGTCGGTAGATTTTCGCCAAGTTTGGCGTGTCAACGTTTTGGCAAGTCACCGTTTTAGCTAAAACCCGTAAAACGATCTCTAGTACAAAACAGAGGTGAAAGTTCATGCAGATCCGTCGTTCTGTTTCCTTCGATAAAAAGTTATCTAATCATCCATGAGAAGTCGTTCAATGGCAGGTTTACATTCGCCGAAGATTCTTTGTTACAATAAGAGCGAATTGAACGTATTTTAGGTTTATGGCCGATTATGCAGACGCAACTTTGATTATGTCCCTTTAATCGTGTACATATCTAATTACATTTCAGTTATCTTGTATATATATTAATTCACTGTATGTATGCGCTGGGAGCACTTCCCTGTCTGGCGTGGAATTTAGCGCTCTACAAATGCCCTTAATATTATTATTATTATTTAAGCCGATAATTGCCTATTTTGTTCCTATTTTTTGAATGGTGTACGTATTTCCTATTATCCTAAAAAGAATTTGCGTGATTATCTCACTTGACGGCCAGTATACGTTAAAATACAGATCATATCCATATCCATTTTTCTTCATACAACGCGTTTGTTACTTTTTCACCCGTTAAAGACACCGATCTCCTTTTAAGACTTCCGTGTCTGAAATGCATTCCGAACTTTGAATTTTGAACATTTCCGTGAACTTTTAGAAACGTCGCACTCGCAAATAAAATTAATGCATTCGGCTCATATTCGGTAAGGAAACGCAAATCGACGGAAAACTTTCAGCATAGGCCGATCTGAGATTTTGAAAGGGGGGAGGGGGTGCATGATGTCGTTTGGCAGAAAAATGGGGCGAAGACTGCAAATGTTCCCTATAGTTAGTGCTGTTTTATATAAAGCTGAAAAAGGGAGGATGCGCACCCCCCTCCCCCCCCTTCGATCCGCCTATGAGAAAAAAGTTCAGAATTAGGCTGACTATTTGAAAGTAGAAAATAAATGCGCTTGCATCTGCACAGACAAAGGGAATACGACGTTATTAAATGAGGTACATCCTTTTACAATGTACAATTTATATTATGTTTATGTTATTTATTTCGTACATATAAGCATCAAATCTATATCGCGTTCTAAGTAAGTACAGACAAAAGAATGTTCCACATTCCGACTCTATCTAATACATTGGAGGTGAAACTGCTTTACAGCGGGTACAGTTCATGGCTACAGAGACGCTGCGTATTTGCGTGTAATTCCCAAACATATTTCCATTACTCAATTGATTTTGCTCTGTTTGAAAATTAACCACACAGGCAATCGTGTTACAGATCTATACTGACGTCCAAAAGAAAGTATACCAAGATTTTAAGATACTACTAAATAAATTCACAAATGCGTTGGATATACAAGAGATATCC
Organism: Diodora aspera; assembly: GCA_031471655.1. NCBI lineage: Eukaryota > Metazoa > Mollusca > Gastropoda > Lepetellida > Fissurellidae > Diodora > Diodora aspera. The sequence continues at coordinate 9,232 of JAUELE010250304.1, read as the reverse complement.
CTTCAAGACTTGGAAGGTTTATCAATGAGATGATGTCAAATCAAATTACACTCGCCAAAATACAAGCATCCTATTGATCAACTATAGCATAAAGACGTAAGGGAAAATAATTGAACTCATTTCGTATACTTTCTTTTGGACGTCAGTATATGTGTACGGAAGCGTCGGTAGGGGAGGGGGGGGGAAGCCGCACAGGACTTAGGAGTTGGAGATATAGCCAAGTCTAATCAGGAGATGATCAAGTCCTAATTAGGAGATAGCTGAGTCCTAATAAGGAGATAACCAAGTCCCAATTAGGAGATAGCCAAGTCCTAATTAGGAGATAACTAAGACAAGTCCTGATTAGGAGATACTTAAGTCCTAATTAGGATTTACTTAATTCATGATTAGGGGATAGTTATCTCCTAATTAGGTCTTAGCTGTAAAAACTTCAGACTGGCCTCCTACGATGTTTCTGTTATTAAACCGTTTAAACTTTTAAAGTAAATACGACGGTTACAGGTACTTCATAACTTTGAATAAATATTGCAAATTTAAATATTGCATGAATCATATTTAACATGCTTTGACGGGATCTTGAAATATATAATACAGGTGTTTTATGACTCTTATGAATATAGATTACAGTTTTGAAATAGTGCAAAGATTATATAATACTAATAGTCATACCACGAGGTTTTGTGGTTTAGTCCGTGAAATGGGCAGTTAGACCACGAGGCGCATAGAATTGATGGCAATAATTCCTTTGGTTTCGGCGCAGTGGTCTGCCAGCCTTGGTGAACATGGTTCGAGCCCTACAGGGGTACCTCTCTTGCAACTAGGAGATTGGAGCCTCACACAGACCGAAGGTGGGTTCCATCCTGGTGATATGACTGAAAGATTGCTGAAAATCACGTTAATCCAAACTCACGGGTCCGCTCACTCTTGCCCATCTTTCTTTGTAGTATTTTTGGGGAAAATAGCTAGGGGTAGTTTCATTACGTCCTGTAGAAAGTAGTTCCGGCACGACGGATGGTAGTTTGACTTTCGTGACTATTAAACTACGACTGGAAACAATGCAGTCATGATTCAAATAGCATCATTTGGCGTGGCTTTATTGTGTCTACAGTGGCTTCGTAATTTTGAAGACAATTATTAAATTTGATCTTCAGTGTCACAATTTCTTGAGTCCGCCACAGAAGATTCCAATTTTAGTTTGAGATCAGAATCTTAAAGGGATATGATCAAAGTTGCATCCGCAATACCGAGCAACAACTAAAAAAAGACACGTTCAAATCGGTCTGAGTACAAACAACGATATATCATTTAAATACCGGCGAAATCCTAATGAAAATAATGGACGGTTAACTACATTTATTCGCCGAGAAGTTTACTTACTCGAACTCGAGACTTAAGTTCTAAATGTTCCCCATTTTGGTGACGTTGTCGTGTTATGGGTTATAGGTAAAACGGTGACACACCAAACTTGGCGACAAACCTGGCGAAAACTGTTTTTAGTCTACAATGTAATGATCGATTGATATACTCGATCATTACATTGTAGACTAAAAACAGTTTTGATAGTTTTGATATATATATATATATAAGTCGAATTTGAATGTAAGTCCAAGTGCACAGCACCATATAATAGAATAAAGAAACATGTAGAAGAGAACCCCGGCATCTGTTTAGTGAATATTCTATTATATATATATATATATATATACTAGTATGTGTTGTTTCCACCGTTGTGTCCACAAAGTGTCACCATTTCAACCAAAATATATCTGTCCCCGTTTCGTCTTATTGTCACCGTTTCGTCACTCACATGTCACCGTTATGGCGTGTCACCGTTTTAACCAGTTCAATATTTGCCCACTATCCCAAAATGCAATGCGGAATCTATTTTTAGCGTTAGACGACAACCGAAAATCCAATTGTCTTTATCGCCTCAATAAGCGTGTAATCTTTGCGGAATAAAATCGGGGGAAAATACAGCACGATATTATATCACAAGATCAAAAGAAAGAAAAGCTCTGAAAATAAATTGACGTAACTGCATCGTTGATCATGTCCGTTTAAAGCACTGTGAAGTACAACTCTGCTGTGGTGGCTGATTCAATAAATGGCGGATGTAGAGGTTGCGAGAAACAGACAGTCTGATGGTTCACTGTATGGAGGATCTACGGTGAGGTGCATCAGTGAAGTGAGTTGGCCTCGTGCAAGCCCTGAAGGTCACCAGCTTGCGAAAGTAAGCAACGTCGAGCTGGAAGAGGAGGTTGATAGGTGATCGACTGGCATTGGACAGCTTTCAGGCCTTCAAGAGGTTCGCACCAGCCTCACTTGCAGATAGTAGCAATGTCAGTGGTATCAGCGTGGGCAAGTAGCTTTGCTCGTAAATTACCTCAGTTCATCCAGTCGAAACTTGTGAACCTGGTCGGAAGCGATGGTGATGTGACACGTAATGTTCTAGCGCTTAATTGGCAGATTGAGTTGACGAATATTGTGGATGCTACATTGTTTCATTGACTGGGGTAATAATGCTTGGCCAATTGGGCATGCTGCCGCATGGATCAGGCGCAATAGAAGTGTGCTCATTATTTTTATTTTTTGAGACTACAGTTTCGTTCAGAGCCGTATTCAAAGCAGTGGCGAAGAAACCTAACTGATCCTTGACTGGTTGACTCGCCCTACATTGGATCGGGTGTCTTTCAAATTATATGTCTTTAAGAAACACAAAGCAGTAATGGAATCATACGGAAGTGGGTGAGTCGATCAAGTGTATGATACGACAGTTCTCAGAGAAATGAACAGCGTTACTCGACTCCACGTCAAGTTTACGAGTAAATAGCATGAAGTAGAACATAGATGAAATGACTGATGTCATCTTCGATGGCATGAATCTAATGTTCATTCCGCGACACAAACAGTGTGACATGACTCGGTGTCAAGTAAAAACCGCGTGACGTACAACTTGAGTGACGCCTCTGACTTGATCTATGGTGGTTCTTATATTTCAGACTACAGTCCTTTCAGCGACAGAGGGAATGCACAAACTCTGTGATATAGAGCCTAATTATATGAAGTCGTTGAGTTGATCTGTGATGGATCTATGTTTGAGAGAACAGTTCTGTAACGAGACTACATGTATACCTAACAAACGTCTTCATGAGGACGAATTATTGTAAATCTACCTGAGCTATACTGATGACATCATTTCTGTAAAATGGCTTCCCCGCTCCACTCTAAATATGTATCCCTGTTTTCAGTATGACAATACGACAAATCGTTTGCATGTCAGACAACCATTTGCACCAGTTAGAATCATTCCAAGGTTATCTCAATGAACTACATTTCGTCCCATTGTTCCCATCGCCTTAAATCATGAAGCTAATCTACAAAATCCTGTCCAGTGTGTTCGTAGTGGAATCTGAAACAAACTGACAGATGAAAAAGAACTGAAATAATTTGTTTCAGCTAATTTGTTAAACAGTGATTCTCAACTGGATCAAATATTTATCTGTCAGCAGCAATTCCAGAAAATATTGATCAGTCTGTTGCTGATTGTGCCATTGCAAATGATGTTTGCTTGGTTGATTAAGGACGAATAAGACACTGAATCGAATTTGGATGTATTTACTCTTTTTAGGAGACGAAATTTGCTCAAACCAGGACAATAAGGGATTTGCGTTAGCATTTAAGGAGGATTTATTGTAAGATAATTGGAAAAACTTTCAGCAAGCATATGAAACGAACAGGGATTTCGTGTTTGTTGAATTTTAGAATTTGATTGTCTGGTGTTAATTTCGGTTAAAAAGAACATGGAGAAGAGCTAATTTGTCAAAAAGTTGAAAACATTTCGTTTGGTGACTGTTTGTCTAGCGATACAAGCCATTTCGATGCACATAATTCGACTGTGACTTTAATTTGAAAACCACAAAAATGACTTCCTGGTATCAGAAATGTTACATAAACTCTACTGCAATGCTAAGGATCAGTTCCTCCCAGAGCATTACCTACTGCTTACAAAGCCTCGCTTCAGACCGATTGTAGTGTGTTTACAAAGCAATCTTACTTAAGGGAATTGTCTGCAGTCTGGATTCTGTGTATGCGAAGAGGTTTGTATAATTCAGTCGATAAATTACTGCAGTAATAACATTCTTAAGTACATCCATTACCGGGAGTTTATTTTTGACATGTCAATACGCCAACAGCGCAGGTGGAACGTGTCTTCCGGAACATTGCAGAAACAGCTTGAAATCCTGCCGCTAATTGTGTTGTTTATGGACGTTTACAAATACGCTTCCATTGTAATAGTAATGCTCAGTTTTATTTGAGAATATCCAATGAAGGAGGTTGTTCCCATGCATACTCTTGATAACAGGCAGGAGGCAGTAAGCACTTTTATGTTCGATCAGGTTCGGTCCAAAAAGGTTGGGCCTTCGTCAGGTCTAAGAAGCCGACACTGTTCGGCAAAAACACGTTTGAATTCATTGACTTAACCTATCGGAAATCTAATGTTTGAGAATACTGCTTGTTTTTAGAGTCAGAGAACCATTTAACAAAACTATGTTCAGCATGAACACCAAGTTCTAGTGACTGATCTGTGGTTGATGTAATGTTTGAGACTACAGTTCTTTCAGAGTAAAAGAACAGCAAACAAGGTGCCATATCAAACATAAACTCTTGACGGAGAATCTAGTTGTAGTGGATGATTAAACCTATGGTTGGTCTACTGTTTAGAAATGAAGTTCTTTCAGTCACGCATGAACACTGTAACATAAACCTAATTGAAATGGTTGGTTTAAGTTATGGTGGATCTTATGTTTCAGACAATATTGTCTGTTCTTTAACGAGATTATGCTTACCATAGACTTTGTCTTGCCATGAGGACGCAGATTTTATAATCTACCTGAACCCACTTATTTAGCCATATGAGATAAAACAAGGATTATCATGTTTCTGTAAATGCCTTTCACCTACACTGTAAATGTAAGCCTGTGTTCAGTCTGAGATTGAGACAGATCGTTTTCATGCCTCAGTCATGTGCAGCAGTCAAAATCATTCAAGAATTCTGTCAATAGAATACGTTTCTTCATGTCCACATCGCTTCAAACTACGTATCTAATCGCCGAAATCTTGTCCAGTGTTTTCATAGTGGACTCGGGAACAAACTGAAAGCTGAAAAGGAACTGAAATAATTTGTTTCAGCTAATTTCGACCGGATCAAATATTTATTTTCCAGCCTCAAATCCAGAAAACATTGATTAGTGTGTTGCTGCTTGTGCCTTTGCAAATAATGTTTGCTTGGTTGATTACATACGTATTAGAAACTGAATCAAATTTTGTTGTGCTTACTCTTCACATGAGATGACATTTGCTGAAACCAGGATAAGGCGGGGATTGCGTTAACATTTAAGGACGATCTATTGTAAGAAACATGAAAGGCATTGCATGCTGGAGAGCGTGTTGCAATCATGTCACTTCTGTTTGCAGTGCATATGAACAGCGATAGACGTCATTTTGATTACTACATTTGGACTCCTACGTTCACATACTTGCTAGAAGTTTACCAAAGACTTAATAATACAAATACCAGCAAACAGTTAATTGCTAAATGAGTACTAATAATGGAAATGTATACTGCGTTCAGCTAAACATATTCAGCGCATTTTCAAGTGCACCGAGTCTGCACTGTGGAAATGTGCGCTATATAAGAACTATCTATTATTGTTATTATTATTATTATTATTACGCCTGTCATCGGAAGAATGTATCATCCACATTCCGCAAATTTTAAGAAAGGTTAAAATCCCTTCACAATCAATCTTCGCCCGGGTACCCAGTTTAGCTTGGTGAGGTGAGGCAGTTATCAGAGTAAGGTCACTTGCCCGAGGAGACAACAGTGATATTGCCAGTATCGTGTCTCAGTGTGAGGCAGAGTAAATTTGTTTATTTTATTTTAAGCAAACCCGGATGCAGAGATCGTCATTGCCTGTATCATTTTGCCCATTGTTTATGGTACACACTTACATTGCAATAAGTTCAAAGACAAAATACTTCAATGAGCGCTCAAGAATATTATCATATCCTGCTTGTTATCAAGAGTAGGCCTGGGAACGACCGCCTGAATGCTAATTGTCAAATAAAGCTGAGCATTACTACACAATGTGAAGCATATTCGTGAATCGCCATGAACAACACAATGAGCAGCAGGATTTCAAGCTGTTTCTGCAGTGTTCCATAAGCCACGTTCCACCGGTGTTGTTGGCGTAATTACATGTCAAAAATAAACTCCGGTTAATTGATGCACTTATGTTATTATTGTAGTATTTGTATCGAATGAATGATACAAACCTCTTGACAAACAAAGAATTCAGACTGCAGACAATTCCCTTAAGTTAGATTGCTTTGAAAACACACTACAATCGGTCTGAAGCACGGTTTTGTAACCAGTAGGCAATGCTCAGAGAGGAACTGATCCTTAGCAGTGCAGTAGAGTTTATGTAACATTTCTGATACCAGACAGTCAACATCTCTGAATAGGTTTCTTGAGTCGGATTTTGTCTGTGGAACCAGTTGTCTTTAAATAACACCACACCTGTTTGTGATATCGCGTGCTTAAATATATTGCATGCAAGATAATGCCACAATCGATAAAATGATACAGAACATGACAATCTCCATGTCTAGGTTTATTAAAATAAACGAGATTTTATTAAGATGTTTTCAATGAAGGTGAAACACCCAGTCCATTATGGATCAGCAGTATCTTACTCTAAAGTAAATATTTAAGCGGCAAAGTGCCCACATTTTGTACGTTGCTGGGTCGTAAAGTTTTCTTGGAGTTTTCTTCAAGGTTTCTCCCTTCCTTACATTGAGACTCTGATAAATCGGAGACGTGACCTAATAGCCTCGGTTCACTCAGTACCTGGTCGAGCACGGCGGTAAAATGATGATAATGTGATGTTTACTTTTCTGCACCTAGCATCCGGCGTAGGTTGAAGAGATCCTTCCTGAGAAATTATTGCATGTTGTGGCTGAAAGGGTATAAAACAATGGCGGGGTTAGTGATGCAGCTCTTAGGCGGCCATGCAGTGTATGGAACTATTTGCTGATCAAGAGTTTCCTGATTTCTCCTTGAATGGTTTGCATTATCAAATCTTTGGCAACCAAACAGCATGTAAATAGAGATTACTAAACTCGCTTTCGCTCGTTTGATACTTTTGTAAACAACTCGTGTGAGATCCATGGTATCTAACAGACACGAGTATAGTAATCTATTTCTGACACACGTTACCAAAGAGTCATTTTAGGGTTCATTTGGCGTTACAGATGTACGCCCCGGCAGCATGACCTCGGGTCCTGGTGGTATAATTGTGGCTTTTGTTATTTAGAACGTTCTAAAATTTGTATTTTTTACGTGCTTTTTTTTGTTACCATGGATTTGAATTTGGACTGGACTAAATTTCATTTCCAGAGCAACCTGTCTTACTTGGCATTGAATTTGGCATCATGATACATCATGTTTCCAAACGTGTCATCCTTTAACAAATACTCAGCTAGTTCATTCAAATCATTATCTTTAGCCACATGGCTGGGGATGTTGCCGACTCTGTCAACTTGTTGCTAAGTATCATTTTAGTGACGCCCACTATCAGTAAACCAGTTATGTTATTCGTTTCTGTAGCATAATAATTTAGGTATCCGCTACATGTATAACTGTTCATAGTTTAAAACGCCATCTTAAAAGTATTAAAACACGAAACAGAGCGCTTAAAGCGAATTTGAGTACTATATTTTGCATTTAACCGTGGAATATAAAATTTCCATTTCTAACGAAAATGATGATTTGAATGAATTGTCCCTACAGTCGAAATCCAGGGCTTAATGACTCCGCCAATGTCCATCATATACCCTGGATGTACTCCTAGTCGTGTTGGTGTATGGCAAATCCAAATCTGTTAAATATATACAACCAATGAAATGTTGCATTCACTGCACGAGAAGTAACACTTGCTAAACTTAAACACATAACGTCTTTGACTTCGCCGAGTGTTAGGAGAGACGCGTCACATGATTAGACGCAAGTTTTTGTTATAGAAGCTTCTCTGATTGATAAAAACGCTCGCTTCGAGACGGAATCATTATACCCTGGATTAAGAGGATGTCCTACAGTGTCAAACTAAACATATCAGTACAACGTCTTTTTAAGAAACATTGCCGATTATTTACTAATCATTCAAGTTTTTCTCGATTTTCAGATTTCCACAAATGGACTGCTAAGCTTTGGAACCCGTTTTGGCCCCTATACGCCATTTATAGGCAGAAACAACGTCAACATATTGTGCCCTTATTGGTCAGATGTCGACGTTTCACGCAGCTTAACCGATGCTTCCATTTTCTATCAGACGTACCAAAAAGGACTGAGACCTGGCACGAGTGATACACTTGCCATGGCATCTACCAAAGTTAACAAATTCTTCAATTTGTCGAACTTCTCGCCAACATGGATGCTGGTTGTTACCTGGGAAAATGTTACTCCTTACGACGCTTATGACAATACCTATGTGCGTATCTGTTTGAACTTACATTTAGCACTAGTGTCAATAACAATAATAATAATGTAATAATAATAATAACAATGATAATACTAATGTGGGGACAAAGGTATCTGAGCTGATGATGATCACTCGATGAATGACGATGCCAGGAATACCCGAATCTTCTCTACTACTATACTACTACTACTACTACTACTACTACTACAAATAATAATGTGAAACAACAATAATTATGATGATGATGATGTTATGTACTTGTTTCGCGCTCGACTTCATACATTAAGTGCATTTTTTATCCCAGTTTGCAATCCACAACTCTTGTTCAACTCTCTGGGGAGATTACAACACATGATGCCTGTTAAGCTCACAGTATCATCGCTTTCTGACCAGGTACCGAATTTCAGCTAGGCAGACTGAGACGATTTACGATGAAAAGCCACTGACAACACTGACATTGTCGGTGTCTCAGTGTGAGGCAGGGCAAACCGTTGAAGAGCCGTACAACTCCAGCTGTTCACATATCCAAGTAATCTCGCACCAGGGCAAACCATTGAAGAGCCGTACAACTCCAGCTGTTCACATATCCAAGTAATCTCGCACCAGGGCAAACCATTGAAGAGCCGTACAACTCCAGCTGTTCACATATCCAAGTAATCTCGCACCAGGGCAAACCATTGAAGAGCCGTACA
>JAUELE010250303.1:0-19398 GCA_031471655.1 Diodora aspera | reverse complement strand
AAATACATATCTGGAGTGAATTATATGAAAGGTATCTACAATTTCTGGTAATATCAAGTAGATTTATATATTTACAAATTAATACAACAATCACTGATTTATTGTACAAAAGGTAATTTAGCAATTCGAGTAGTTGGAAGATGATAATGATGATGATGATCCCAACAATTATCGTGGCATATCACTCATTGATACAGCATGTAAGATTTTTGTCTCTATTTCAATAGCCGTTTACAGGCTTGGTGTGAAACTAATAATATAGTAAGTGAGTCCCAGGCTGGTTTCAGAGCGGAGTATTCAACTGTCGATCATATATTCTCTTTGTATGCATTGATTAAAAAAATATATTAGCAAGAAGAGAGGGAGATTTTATTGCCTCTTCATTGATTTTTCCAAGGCATTTGACACACTTAGACACGATGTTCTATTACAGTCTTTATGTGACGTTGGTATCAATGGGAAGTTTTTGAGCATGATCACTTCAATGTACAGCAACTTATCTGCTTGTGTAAAAACATCACATGGATTGTCTACGTATTTTCCTTGTAATACTGGTACTCGTCAAGGGTGTACTTTAAGCCCTCAGATATTTATCATATTTATAAATAGATTATGTACTTTGTTGGAAAGTAAGGGCGGTCGAGGTGTAACAAGTATTGCGGGTTTGAATACTGTTTATTCTCTCATGTTTGCTGATGATATCTCAGCTGTTGCTGATTCTTGTTACCAACTTCAGAAGAAGATTGATGTACTTGAACGGTTCTGCCAGCAAACTGGAATGAAGATAAATTTGAACAAAACAAAAATCATAGTTTTCAGAAACGGTGGCCCATTATGTTCATATGAACGGTGGTTTTACAATGGCAGTATCGTTGAAACCGTGTCATTTAATAAATATCTCGGAATTGTCTTCACACCAAAGACATCCTGGAGCAAGGCTTTATCTTGTCTAGCATCTCAGGCTAACAAGACAGTCTCCTCACGATCAGTTAGACATTTTCAGAGAAAATTAGGTGACATATGCTGTAAGACTTGTTTACAGTATTTGATTGTATGATTAAATGTAAATTTAAAGCTTCATGTTGTCTGATAACCTTTTTAGACTAAATGTGATAATTATTTATGATGTTGATCAGTTGATGCGTTACATATCGGAAACTATTGTTCAAATATTTGCGTTCTCGGAACCGATTCCGACTGTCACTGTTGTTGATAGTTTGAACAGTCAGTGCATATTCCTACCAACGTGTCAAAATTCATATTTTTGCTATTTTGTCGGAAGTATAAATGTGTTAACTGAAATTAAGTTGCATTTTGCTTCTAAATTAATCAGTTTGGGAACGTTTGCGATGCTTTTGTTTTGACTATCATCTCGGGAACTGGCTAAACAATTGACAGGCCATAACGGTGGCATATGATTGGACGAAACGGTGACATTAGACGAAACGGTGATAGATATTTGACACGTTTTGGACAAAACGGGGACAACAACAGATATCGATCGATCGTTACATTGAGTGAGTGAGAGATTTTGGGTTTTACGTACGATAGTAATGTAAAAGGGGTTTCAAAGCGTCCCATTCGCCTTCGATTTCTCCTGGTTTCGAAGATGCCAACGAGAACAAGCAATTGGACGTCTTCAAGCTGGTCAGAGCATTCGGAACGTTGCCAATGTCTTCAGCGTGAACGTTAGAACCATTTATCAACTGCAAGAACGTTTTGTCACGACTCAACACAGGGGTTCGAAGCACTGATTGGTCAGTCGATTTATGAAATGTGTCCGTTTTATATTTTAGGCTGAAAAATCGAGAACATTATTGGAAAATTTAGCAAAACATAATTTTCAAGTTTTTCATAAATCGACTGACCTATCAGTGATTCGAAGCCCTATGCCACTCGCAGCACTCCTGACCCCGCCAGAAGTGGTTTGTCTGATCATGCACATATCTGCACTTTTTCCTGACTAATGGTTGAACATTCATGAAGTCCACGAACATCTGCTCTAAAACAACTTGGAATCAAAATATATGCAAAACCTGACACATGTCTCGGAACACATGTCTTGTACATATTTATCTGGACTTGCGGTTCAGTATATTTGTAAGGTTAGTTTTAGGTTTCAGGTCCTTCGCATGTATATTTATTCCAAGAAAGAATTAGCAAACCTCGCCTTGGAAGATTGATATTAACATTGGGGACGATGCACATATTCTCTCTGGTTCTAATTGAAAATCTGTTCATTGCAATTTTGAATTGATCGACTACGTTCTTCACTTCACTTTAATTAGTTTAGTGTATTTCAGCAAAAGGACATTGGGTCCACGTCGGCTACACTGACAAATACGGAATACAACACATCATATTTTGAACATAATAAATGAGGGGGAAAGGCCTTCGACCTAAGTACATTGAAAAATAATGAGTACAACATGTATATATATAAAAGTAATCTAAGCTAAGAACTTCATAACTGTAAGACATTTATATGCAGGTAGACAAATTTGATCAGGTATAAGAATATGTAGACGGCAAGAGGCTTTGTTTTGAATTTCAGTAGCAATGTTTCATACATGTATATCTTTCTAAAGTATTTTCTTGCGTATATCTGTATGTAGGACAATGATATTTATTTCTAATATTATTTGAATTTCAGTAGCAATGTTACATACAGTCAACTCTGTATATACTGTTCACACAAAGTAGTGGATATTGAAATGTATTTCACTACAGTTTGGTTTGATGCCAGGAATATGACAAAACATCATGCAGGAAAACATGTTTAGATCATACACACACAATTGGCGCCAAAAGCCCTCCGTACGTGAACATGGTGTGCACCCCAACACATCAGGGGGTGCAAGTCACTTTTCACACTTATTATGAAAGTGTGGAGCACCCATAGAACGTGTTTTCATGCTCGTGTGAAGCATAAAAGCACCAGAGACTGTTACACTGTCATTCGTGACCGGAAACCGTGCGTCGAATGTTAAAAGTCAGCTTATTTTACGTGCCTTTTGCCTCCTGGAATGTCACACGACAGATGGACGATTTTTAGTCAGTCATCATGCAGGTCTTTCCTAGGGTCACCGAAAAAGAGTGCAGGATAGGACACGGAGCGGACGTCCTAACGCATCACTGTTCGAGGTTGTCCAACCCGTTATTGAGGTGATGTGAATTTAGTGATTCGATCCCATGCCTAAACCTAATCTTCTGAAAGACTCAAACTCAGACTTCTCTAACCTTAACCTGATCAGCATACACGATTACACCTCTCTTCACTTGTAATTATGTGAATAAGTCTTGATAGTATAACCGCTTCGATTATATTTGTTATCATTATCCAATATCCCCTACTTTGTGTGAGCAGTATACATGTATAAAGAAAAGCCCCATTTAGATAATTATCTTGTATCTCTCCCATTTAATTTAGCGACGTTGATAGTGAAATTTAGAACTTGTAATCATCGACTACCAATTGAAACGGGTAGATGGCTTAATGTTAATAAGTCACAAAGAGTCTATTCAATGTGTAATAGTTATACCGGTGATGAATTTTATTTCTTATTGCAGTGTCCATTTTTAAATGAGATTAGGTAGCAACATGTTCCAAGCTATTTTTGTAAACATCCAACAATTGGCAAAAATAAACAACTAATTCACTGTTAATATAAACCTTTATTCTTAACAAGTGCAAAGTATAGAAAATATGGTTTATCATTGTTTAAGTAAAGAAATTCACCAAAAGTGTAATTCAATTGAAATTCATTTAGATCTATGTACATACTGAGTTTAAGATATCAAACACGTCTGTGAAAATACCTATGATTTTGAAGTTATACATTTATATAATTCTGTATACGTTTGTTTATAATTCATGTATGCTCTATATCACTGTACGTGATTTACGAGAAAATAAAAATCTGTTCTGTTCTATAAAAATCAGTGGTGCATGACATTGCGTAATCTTCACTGTAGGCATTTGTCACAGTAGGCATTATTGGACTCGCCAAAAGGCAACATGTTTCATCTCATGCGGGAGTAAATAAAATTTGCGTTCATTTGATATTCACTGATTTCAGTGTGAAATGTTATGGAAATATCAAATAACGCTCAACTTCCACAATGGACCACAATTAATGACAATTTAAAATACAGACATAGACTGATTGGGTTTATTGCTTTTCTTGGCGACAAGATAGGACTGATCACAGGCGCTAGTCACGCAATGATGTCGTTTGTATTTTGTTTTCTTGGCGACAAATTAGACCTAAATCTCAATAATTATACATTTAAACATGTAATCTTGTCCAGAAAGCCAAGACAATACGTGCAACATGTTTAAGGCAACGCTATTCGGTATATTAACAGAAAAAGCGTGTGTGATTGAATTCACAAAGCGGCTGGAATGACCGGGTGTATAGTCACGTGATCGAAAACAGTCAATAGCGAGGGCAAACGATAAAAACGCAACCTACTAGTAATTGAGGACAACCCACCACAAAACACAGAGGGCAATACATTTTGGGGTTTCATATGACTTTTAATCATGTAAAAACATATATATAAGCAGATGGGTTACAATTTCGTTTGGATTACGCAGTCGTGCTTACAAAGGAGAACGAAATCACTCGGATTACGAAATTACCCTTTCCCACTGCAACTACTACTACCTTGGCAGATGAAAAACAACAACACCTACTACTACGACGACTACTACTCCTACCTTGACAAATGAAAAACTACTACTACCTTGGCAGATGAAAAACAGAGGCAGGTAAAAGATGACTTTGTCCTTCATGTCTGATGTTCTCGCTTATGGCAGCTGCCTCGATCTCGTCCGTGTCAGCTGGCTGTTTATGTACCGATTCCTGGGGGTACACTGCGACAGATTGTCCAGTAAAGTAGAGAGAGAGATAGAGGTTAATGTTTAACGTGAACACTCCAGATATACTGATTTGGCGCACTGGTCCAGTAAAGTATTACACAACTCGTTTATATAATGTCTATGAGACTAGGGCGTGTCATCACGGGTCTGTATATTACGTTACCTGGAAGGGATTAGACCGAACACGTGACCCAATATGGCAGCAATATATCCGTTTACCGATGACTGTATTGATGTAACTACGCAGACGAAAACACTTCATCCATGTCACCTGCACCTGATTGTGCAATTGGAATTCTTCAAGTCTCGGTGTTAGGTTTCGTATGACGTTACACATCCGGGCTTCTCAGCGCCTGTCCGCCATGTTTTAGGTCAGGTACTCGGTAGCGAGAGATCGTCCTTTTATTATTTTTGTAAAACAATATTTATTCAGATAATTCTCCCAGGATCCGCGAACAGACCATTTAATGTCTATATGAACACCTCTCATGGATACAGAACATATATACAACACAAAAAAACTTTCAATATATTTGCACACTGACAACAACCTATGAACTATATCTATACACACATATTACACATAGAGTAGAGCGGGGCTAGACGCCCCCTCTTGGGTTCAGTTGAGTCTCAGACAACCAGTTATTGTAGAAGCATCTTTCAAATTTGCAAGTAGATAGACCATGACTACTTCTATCCAAAGGTTGTGGGGATAAGAGCTTGAATGATCCACTGAGAAATAAGAGGGCCCCACAAATATTCAAAAGGGGGCAACTTACCTCATGCGCGGGGTAAGTAGCCCCGCTGAGAGGTCAAGACGCCCCCCCCCCCCCTCCCCGCAATGGGCGTCTTACCCCAATGTTTTAAAAACACCTTTGTGTGCATTATTAGATTTATTATACAAAACAATTGAATGAATATTGACGAAAATTCAACTGGGAACATTATAAAACGGGTGTAGGCCAATTCCCCACCGGACGTTTGCCCTCGCGAACAAAGATCACCCTGAACATTTGCCCCCTTAATTAGTTATCACCCTTTTAGGTTAATATGTGCAAACTAATTTGATAACATATATTATTTCAAAAGAAATACAGGTACACGTACGCTTATAGGTTCATAGCATACCATATACAGTTTTTTCCTTCCACCTGATTTTACACTTGTACGTAAAACTACTTATAGATCACTCAATACACTCAAATAAAAAACAAACATTTAAACTTCTTGTATCACCTGCAGAAAAACAATGCCAATACCCTTTTAAATAAATGGGGAGAAATATCCGTTCTTACTTAAAGGCAAAAGGGCAAATATCTGGTGGGTGGGGGTGCACTAGTAGCAACTGTCGGCGGTAGGGAACATTTAAAAACATTATTACAACTGGAGACATTTAAAAAAAACTTATGTCATAACTGGAAACATTCTGTCATAAGGAGAAATATTAAAACATTCTGTCACTATTTTAATAAAACAATTATGCACAAAATGTTAACAGCACAAAGTCTGAAAAGCTTTCTTCGTCAGTTCTAGCGGCAAACAAGGCAATAATACTCCTGTTTTGAGGGTACCTCTGTAGAGTTTCTTAATTGTTCACCACTGCAGCAAGCTGTTAGTTCACAACTTGTGTGACTTAATTCTACTGAACTTGCCTATTATTCTTTTATCATCACACTTCCCCAAAATAGAAATATGAATACTTAAAGTACTCAGTTACACGACCTATTGATTTACACACATTGTGGAAGTAATTCCAGTATGTGTGTGTGGGGGGGGGGGCTTGGGAGTTGTTGTCACCGGGATTACAGTTCCGAAAAGTGCCCCCTCCCAACTTTAAAATATTATTAAGGTACTGAAGAGTCTTTAGGCCTATAGTACATGTCATATATTCATTGTAGTACATGGTGAGGATTACATGACACTTGCAACACAACACATACATACATGAACATATATTCTTTATTAGTTACATAATCTCACTTTCATTGCATGGTATAAATAAATGGATAATTTTTTAATTGTTGTGAGACTATAAAATTTATATGAGTCTGGTTTCATAGAATAATATATATTTATCAATATATATTGCTCTTAAATCATTATAACACGGACATTCAAGTAAAAAGTGATATTCGTCTTTAATTTTATTACTTTTACACAGACAACATATTCTTTTTTCCTTTGGCACTTTTAAGTGTCTACCCGTTTCGATGAAAAGGTTATGTGAGCTACATCGGAAACGGGCTAGGGCGATGCGAAACTGTTTTAGATCTAAATTCAAAAGATAGCTTTCAGTACATAAAGTAGATTTAAAAGACAAGTAGTGTGATAGTTTTGAACATTCGGGTAATAAAGAACACCATTTTGGAAATACATATCTTTAAGTGTTATCTCAAAACTGATAATGAAGTGAATTGACATATCAACTCGCTGTTCTAGCCTGATGTAGCCATAACCACAGGACTGTAGCAATGTTCTAACATTTGAAACCCAGTTTGTTTTAGCCTGTATATCATAAAGCAACATCATATTATAACATTTCTTTGGGTATTTATCGCAAGGCATATTTAATAATTTCATCCAATATTGGAAGATATGTTTGTAGCAATGTATTTTCAGAGGGAAAATCCCGCACTCACCATACACAGCTTGTGTTGGGGTACTACTATTAACACCAAGAAATCGTTTAAAAGCTGGAAGTTGTACCTGTTCAATGTTATTTAAATTCCCCAAATCCCAATATTTCCGAAACCATAAAGAAGAATAGGACTGATCTTAGTATCAACTATTTTTTAAAGGTTTGAAAATTTAAATTCGGTAGAGCTTTCCGATTATTGAACATACCTAATTGAACCTTTTTCGCTTGAAGTGCAGCCTTGTGACAGTAAAAGGACCACGTTAGGATGTTGGTTAAATAAACACTTAAGTATTTGTATGAGGAAGTGGTTTCTAGGGATCTATCGTTGGAATACCATTTTTCTGTTTTAGATAATTTGCCACCATTCTTAAATACAGCAACCTTTGTTTTATCACCGTTGACCCTAAGATTGTATTGCTCACAATAACAATGCAACTGATTTATTTGACGTTGCAAACCAGAAACTGTCTGTGCATGAAACGAATGGCGTAGTTGTGGGTTTTGCTATTTATGATGTTTTTACGTTTTCTGGAAAATCAGATAGACCAAAAATAGAGTAAGGCTCGTTGCTTGACGATGACGCCCGAACCGTTCCACCTTTCTTCACAAAATTGTGTAGGTACATCAGGCTAGTGGCCTAGTTGTGCCTTTCACTACCAAGTATTTTCTCAATTATTTTAATTTTCAGTTGCCTGGGCAACAATTTGCATGTATTATAATTTTCATGCTGTGCTTTGGTTTTGGACAAGTTCTGTGCCACTATTCACGATTGCTTATTTAAACTGTGTGTGCACCTCAGTTCTTTTTTCCAATATTGTGAAAATAAGTTTGACTTTGTCTCAATTGGTTGAAGTTCGGTTTGAGGCAACTATTTAAGCAAAATTATTTCTTTTTCTCAACAACTTTGTGTATGCTGGAGGCATTAGGACTATCTTGTTATCTATTCAGGATTATCCTTATTTTAAACTTTCAAGTTGCCCTGGCCAAACGTTTGACATTGGCTGCTTTCTGCTTATGAAATGTTGGAATTTGTTTCTTTGTCATATCTCTTAATGAAAGTTTGTATGTGTACTTTGGAGTTTACGAAATAAATTGTTTTTGTTTCCATGAATATGAATTTGGAATAACGTAAGCCGTCTTGGCCTTGCATCCTGCATTATTGCTACATTATGTTTCCAAATATGTTATCCTATTTCCGGTGCACATTTGTAATAAATAATCGGATAGTTCCTTCACATCATTATCGTCAGCAGACTCAGCTTGTTTTGTTCTGTAGTGACCCCCACAGAGAGCATCACCAGGAAGTAACGTCAATGCCCAAAGTCAAGGGTGACGTCAATAGATGACATTTTAATGTGCAAAACAATTTGACCCGCCCGGTGAAATTGAAATCAATATAATTGTAGATATAGGGATACGGTCAGCAGCAGGGAGTTGAAATAAACAGTCCAAACGACCAACATGCTCAGAACAGTTTATTGCAAATTTTGTATAACCATCGAATAAAGCTTGGGCATACTGTAGTAGCATTCTGGAAGGGTAAGAGAGTATAGGCTATGTACTGTGATACTCTCCCCAAGTGCTAGTTAGTTTCACTTCTGTATACACATTAATGATGTTTTTGAATGGATTAGCTTACACAAACGGAAAACCAGAATGACTCAATGGTTTGAAATCAGTATCAAAAGGGAATAACGTGCAAATTTGACATTATATACATATACTGCTCACACAAAGTGTGGGATATTTGATAATGATAACAAATATAATCAAATCGGTTATAATATCAAGATTTATTCACATAATTACAGGTGAAAAGAGGTATAATCGTGTGCACTGATCAGCTTACGGTCAGAGAAGTCTTAGTTTGAGTCTTGCAGAAGATGATGTTTAAGCATGGGGTCGAATCACTAAATTCACATCACCTCAATAAAGGATTGGACCACCTCGAACTGCGATGCGTTAGGACGTCCGCTCCGTGTCCTATCCTTCACTCTTCCAGTTGTTCGGTGACGCTGGGGAAGACCTGCTGATTACTTACTGAGAAACACCCATCTGTCGTGCGACATGAGCCTGTGTTCGCCCAGCCTGAAGCATTTCAATCGCCCGAAGTCGCTCTTCAGCAGTCATTCGACGCATGGTTTCTGGTCACGAATGCCAGTGTAACAGTCTTTTGTGCTTCTATGCTTCCCAAGAGCATGAACACACGTTCTATGGGTGCTGCACAACCTACATGAGAAGTGCGAAAATTAACTTACTCCCCTTGTGTTTGGGTGCACATCCTGTTCACGTACTGGCGCGTTTTAACGCCAAATTGCGTGTGTATGATCTAAACATGTTTTCTTGCATGATTCATATATAATGTTTTGTCATATTCCTGGCATTAAACGAAACTGTAGTGAAATATATTTCAATATCCCCTACTTTGTGTGAGTAGTAATATTAATATAAATATTTAAATTTATGGTTCAAAACTTTATTGACGTTTAGAATATGCTTGTGATGACAAAAACAATTGTGAAACCAGACGAATCAGGATTAGGAAAGTGTGCTTTAAACCTCTGTAAAACATAACGACCCATTACGTTAGGAAGTTTCTATAGGGAACATGCAGTCCACGGCAGCACGCTGACATTGTTAGCGCCAAGAAAGATCTGTACGATTATGGCTGTAAATATAAAGGGTCCGACGTTATCTGGTTGATAAAGTACACCAGTTAACTACAACTGAAGGACTGGTAGGACAATCGGACAAAGAATGACATCCATGTGACGCTGAACATCTTATGTCTGCGTTAGCGATGACCAATGGTGTCCTCTCCTTCTCAAAGAGTCCCCTCCACACCTTGACACTCTTTACCATATGGCTGCCTTTTCTCAAATCTTGGACATACAGAACCGGTATTCATCAGTGAACACGATCCGCTGCCCGTCACGTTGCTGCAAACATACTACACCTCAATCTCGGACAACGATGTTGCGTGTTAGTAACTGTCCTCGGCATGGTATCTAAACCCTTATTTTCTGAATCCTCAGTCGCCTAAGTCAAAGTCCGTTGACTAACCCTGTGACCTAGGACACTCATCGTTGATGTCGTTATGATCTTTGAGGAAGCGACTCTAGATGTGTAAGATACGCATGTAGGAATACCTGTTATCATGGCGCGCAAGCGCCTGGGTCTGTCTGTTTTTGGGCCGTCCTCTATGTGCTCGTGTCTGTCTTCTCCGCGACCTCGTCTACGGGCATATTCCACGGATCCAGCGGCTTTGAATCTCTGCCACAGTCTACCAATAGCACTCTGGCTCACATTAAATCGGGCAGCAACATGTCACTGATTTTTACCAGATTCCAGAAGACCTATAGCCTGACCCCTTTCCGCAAGTGTCAAAACACGACTCATTTTCAGCAGCAATTTTAAACATGAAACTGAACTGCAACCGACAGAGAAACATCACCAATGCATGTGAAATGTCCTACACTAGAGCGACGTTCACGTGCATGTCATGAATATTAAGTTACAGGTTGATTTTCATATTGACACTTTAAATAAACAGGTGTAAATTGTAACAAAAACTATCGGACATTAAAGAAGGTAATAATATAATTTCTATGGCCTGATGTGTTTGTCCATACTTTTAAGAAAGGTTGAAAAACATTCAATTGTTTATATTTTAAACAAAAATGAAAAGTTTACAACTTTGAAAAAAAAAGAGTGTAAAAAATAGCTTGACCTCTGGTTAAAGACGCCGAGTATATCTACAGCTGAGCGACCACTACAACATGTTTTATAAATGTATACATAAACTTATATACAGTGGAGGGTCCTATACTCTCAGGTCACCAATACTCACGGTGAGCCAAAAATCCGGTTGCATTTAAAAACTGCGCTACGTAGCGATTGTTGAAGAAATAGTTTAGAAATGGTCCCGCTCACATTAAATCACAATGCCCATTTTGTTTTTAGATTACTCTAGAAAGTTGACAAAATTAAAAGACAGCGTGTTCGTCACAAAACAGAGATTTGCTATTTCTACCGCTTTGCTTTGCTGTCTCTTTTTAAAACTTCGGAACACAGATAATGTTTTTGTCCGGCTGACGATTTCGTCTACCAGTCTGTCATCAATGTCAAGGCAATAAATCATGTAACTGCGCGATTGCGTATTCTCACCCCAGTTCCAAACGTACGGTAGAATTTCGGGTCCGAAGAACAGACGACGCCATTATTCCGTTGATCATCCGACTCGATCTCAGCATATTTGCAGAGAGGCCGTTATGGGGCATGAACATTGCTTTTATAACAACATGATTAAATTTTATTAGTAAAATTAATGACAAATTAGATAGATAATTTTGAATAAATCAACAAAATAACTTGTATTAATATTAAATTTTAAGCTGGTGACGAGCCAATCTTTTCAAATGCCTCACAGTATTCGACAGAAGAGTGAAATATATATCTTGATATTTGTTGATACTTGAGACAATATATTTAATTGCGAAAATGCTATATTTGTATTTGGTTGCATGAACAAATTATCTGGCAAACTGAAATAACGTTTTCATGAGGTTTAAACCTAGTTTCTCTTCCGTAGGCAAGTTTTCATGTTTACCGCGAGTACTGGGTTCTCATGTCGGGCGGTAAGGATGGTGACCTTCTGTCATAAGAAGGTAAGAAACAAATTGAAGTGTGACTTAAAGTTGTGTTTGAAGGTTTTAGATATTAATGGAAATATCGATTGCTGCAGAAAACAAACAAGTTTTACACAGTGTAAATTATTTACTTTTCTCTGTCGATGAGATGTCAAGTACTGAGAGTATAAGGTCCTCCACCCTAATTAAAGAAAGGATTGAGACCATTGGACAACTCAAGGACGCATACAACTAAGTCCGTCTTTTGGAAATGTTTGAAAAACGAGGAAGCAACTGGAAAAGATTGTGAATAAGTACGTAAGTGGGTAAGTAAGTAAGTAAACAGCTGACGTGTTAAGGTGGCTGCATTACCTCTTCTGTGAATCGTGTTGAATACGGCTGCGATTTTGTAATGAGCGGTTGACGTGAGAAGATATGTCATCAGCTGCACAATGGTGCCCTGACACAATCACAGTTATTAAGTTGTGATATACATGCGACCACGTACTAGACGTCATACTATTTCGTCCTACTAACACGTTCAAAACTCAAAAACAATCCTACATGGAAACTGAAAGGGCGTTATTTTAGCAAAGGTAAGTTTCATTTCCTTAAATGATCAAAAGTGCAGGATAGATGTAGTATCACACTTATATATTTCTCCAAATTTGTTTGAAAGCATTTTTGTTATATTGTTTTTGGCAAATTGATGAATTAAGAAGAGGACCCACAGTTCCGTGAGGTACGACAATGGTTGGTCTCTGTTCCATCCAGACGCTTATTATTTAGTCGTGCGATATAAAACAAAGCAAAACCTGTTACACCTGTTACAAGGTGACAACGGATGTTATATGATTGTTACTCTCAATCCCTCTTTTTTCACGGCGTACCTAAAGATCGGACCACTGTAACAAAGAGCGTTGGCCAATTGATGACACAGTAAGTTTCCGAGATAGTTTTGAACCGCTTTGTTCGAGCTTCAGTGCTTTGAAGCCTTATAACACCCATGAATCTGTGATTGACATAACTGAGCACCAAACCCATACAAGATAACAGTTTGACATATGATTTCTGATCGAACACATTAAATAAAATAACGTAGTTGAAACATGAGTCAGTCTGAAGGAAAGGTCGTACTCGGTAGCCGTAGTACCCCTTTGATTGAAAAACACGACAGAAAGGTAAGGCGTTAGTGTTGAGGTGCGTCATTTCAGTGACATATCCGTTTAAATACCCATTCCAAACATTTTATTTTTATTTTTTACACGTTTAAAGTATGAAACGACTAACGTTTCAAAGTTCAGTCCTGGTACCAAGTGTCTTATTGTATCGTTTAAAGTGGCAACATTTATTTTAGTCTTCACTTTATTTGCTTAGAAGAGACTAGCACTGCTCCCAATGCCATGTAACGTCATGAGACTTTGCTTAATCTCACTGCTTTATTAAACAATAATTCAGTAGACAGGAACAGATCCACGTTTGTGTTTGGTGTGCGCTTCCGCCGTTGGTATTTTTTTATATACAATTAATTTCAGCAGTTCTCCTAATCACATGGAGGTGCGGAGTGCGCTTCTTGATCTGGTTAACCGTTGATCAACCTAGTTTTGTTCCTTCCAACGAAGGACGTTTCATAAAGATATAGCCAACTGGTTGCTGACGAAGTCTATCAAATCCAATGTCCGTTAATACTTAATTGAATAAAGGACAGTTCTATCAAACTAAATCTCTCGCAAACTAGCCGCAACGAAAGCTTTAAGTATTCGAATAAGGTATCAGCAAATGCAGGATAACCTGCAAGTTTATCTTGACATTTTCTGTATCAAAGGCAGATTTTCTTTTTTGTGTTGTCCCAGATTGAATAATGTGTTCATCTTGAAATACATTACAACAATGCTACACGTTCATTTCAATGAAATCTGATGATGTGAATATTAAGCATTTTGTCTTGAAGTCTTCATCATGCAAGAAGCTTAAGTCCAGCCAGCATCAATGTGATACGAGCATGGTCACTCGTCACCTCCCATTCCAACCTCCCCTATATGCTGATTGCATTGAATGTACATGAAGACGTGGGGATATGTATGGAAATCTGTCGAAACAAACAAAGACATGCGGGAAAACCAGTTACCGCCAAGGCCGGACACACAGAGAACGTTCATGCTGTCTCTTATTGACTTATTAGGGTTGGTATACCACAAAAAGACGCGTTGCCTTTGTTATTCACCAGTTAATGAAGTTCATCGAGGTCTAAAAATGAGTCTGCGACTTCTGATATATTTTACTAAGGTGTAATAAATGTTCAGTTAAGACTCCATTTGACACGCAGCAACGCGAGCTCGTAGATCAGCTTATCTCTGACAAAATTCGGATGTATGAGTTACGACAAATCTATCGATATCAGCACGGTGTAACTCGATACAATAACTCGTGAGTAGAATGTTCATCTCGATACCATTTCCTTGACTAAAATAGACGTTTGCGTCATACTTGACAAAAGGACGAGGCAGCGACAGAAAAGATGCTGGCAGATATAGAGAAACATACATGTAGATGGTGATAAAGAATGTCAAATCTCTTAATTTTGTTCATTACTTCAGCAGTTGTAATTCCATGTAGATACATGTAAAGTCGAGAGTTTTTACGTATTATCATCTAGCATATGTCGTTGCTATTTTGTAATGAACTTGAATATTTGAGCGTAGACGCAGATAGCAGGATGCTTGATAACCAATGATAATAACAGTCACACTAGTTGTTTCATGAAACATTATTAACTATTGTTGGGGATGTCTACCTTAAATCACCTTTACGTACTACAGTTAGTGTAAGCACGTAACGTACTCGCCAGTTAAACAGCATAAAGTACAGAATGGTAATATGTTATTCGTAGCGTCGTTCTGTATCCCAGTATCGACGTCAAATAACATCTATACAGCGTCAGCTAAAAGCTTCTCAACAGCCGCCAGGAAAATAATTAATTATTGTTTAATAATATTTATTACAAATGAAATATCAAAGGTTGATACTGATGATATACTATACTAAAATTAAATGCAGGTCCAAGAAGAATCATATTCGACGTATTGTGCAATAAAAAGCAACGTCGATTTGATAAAACGAAATAAGTAGGTGGTGGTTTATCATGTACTGACAATGGTGATTTTATATCCATTATATAAAGATGCTGTCTAAAGCTGGCGAGGTGTACTGGAAACAAGGAGAGAATAAACTCGTGATTAAACTTATATCAATTAAAGTTGGATACGTGCTCCTGAGTGCTAAACAAAGGTCTGGTGCTGTGTGAAATAAATAATATAAACTGTCAATCGTACATTGTTAAAGTGTATGCCTAATAAAATAACGCCGTAGTTCCCTAGTCTCGGCAGATGCAGACCGATATATTTTCTACTTACAAATAGTCAACCTCATTCCGAACCTTTCTCTCAGGGTTTACTGAAGAATATTCAGTCGATTTCTGAATGTGTAATCATCAAGTGTAATGTTTCCGAAGGTTTACGAATAATTTCAGGAGTCTGTCGGAAAGTTCGGAATGATCTTTATTTTGTGTATTATATGAATTCGTGGTCTGTACATATTTTTATGTTTATTTATCGTTCCATAAATTGTTTTTTGAAAAGAAAACACTGAGTTTGACCACGTATCCAACGTTAAATTTGGCATCAGCGTCATTATCTTGGGAGAGAAGTGAAATACAGGTTTTCATAACAGAGTCACAAGGGCTTGAGCTTTCCGAGTTCTAGTAGGTTGGGTCATTCACTTGGTTCTCATGGTGGATTTCGTATACGTCACTCATTCCATATTGCTTTTGTTTTGTAGATGTGTCTGAAGGTCGTTGTTGCGGTGTACGTCCTGATCTTGACTACGAGCCAAGTGGGTGCACAGCGTGGAAGATTATGTGGAAAAGCCTTAGCGGACGCACTGGACCTGGTCTGTATGGGTCGAGGGTTCCACTGGGAAGAAAACAAACGTTCAGGTGAGAAGACGTGACACCTGGTTAATGCAATTCAACCGGTTGACAGAATCTACACTAGATCTCATACACAAACTTCCTCCGCAATACTATAGCTATCCCACAGGCACACATTGTATTACAGCCGCCCGTTTCTGATTTATCGTCATATATTTGTGACACTTTGGCAAGTTTAAACTTCATGTGAACTTTCCGTTATGCCATAGTGAAAGTGATCATAAATGGTTTCCTGTTTGTCTTCAGAAATGAATTTTAAGTGTGACAGGGGAATATGGAAATCATTTAAGCAGATAATAAATCAGTTGTAGTTGTCGCATATAGCAAGCAAAGAGTATGCTTTCAAGCAGTCTAAAATGTCCGAAATTCGGGCAATAACGCCTCAAGATTTGGGCAACGGCAGAGTATTTTTGTTTGTTTTGCTTTTCGATTTTACCAGAGGGTAAATTTTCGGGCAAGAAAGTCACTGTCCTGTCCCCCTCCTAACTCAGCGAGTGCCCATACGCCTTTCCCTACTTTGTATACACAATAAACAGTTATATTTGCTCGGTCTCAAATGGAAACCTAAAGTGTTTTCTGCCAAATGTTTGCAATCCGTTTTCGCTGTGAATTACATACGTAAAAAAGCACAAGGTTTAAATTCTTAATCCATTATATGAGTATGTTTTCGGCAGGGTTTACTATACATTGAGCACATTATAACTGAAATCAAGGTCTTTAAAATGTGATATACATAGAGTTTGCATGGCATCGTTTTTGCATGGCATAGTTTACCCAAACGTGATCTTGTGGCTGTGTTTAACATGATTCAATGGCAAGTTAACACGTTAAACGTTTGTATATAAATTGGTATCATTATGATCCTATTCCCTGATACTGGACACAGTGAAGTCAAGCATTTTAAGACGTGAGCAATTGTGAACTGACCCGTCCAATTAATTGTCCAACTGCGAAGACGTTGTAATTTGCTCCAATCAACATTAATGCTGAAGGTTCAAGAGAACTGACATTGAATCAGTGCAGCCGTATACTTGACATGTTCACTGATATTTGAATATTTGCTGTCAGGTTTTACCATGTTGACATCGTTTCAGTGCGAGGTTTAAACTGACCAATTTATTTTACAGGCATTCCTTCCATAACTAAGCGAGACGAGGGCAAAAGATTACGTCGCTCTCTAAGATCGAGGGGGGTTGTCCAGGAATGTTGTTACAACTCCTGTAGCATCGAGATGCTTGAAAGATACTGTGCCGAGCCAGCAGGTAACAATACCCTTGTAAGTAAAAGTATATTTATGTTTGATTAAACAATATATAATTATATTTGTATATATCTTAAATTATGTAAAAAATCTGCGTTAGGAGTTGGGAGAACTGTGCGCAAAAAAGCAAGAATGCAGTGCATCTTACACCAGGTTTAATTCCATCTGTCTGATCCACGTCTCAGATAATTGGCTGTAAGATCCTCCTTTCTGCGGATTTACTCCCAGAAACCATGTGTATAACATATAAAATATGGTGCTGATATGTGTATTAAACAAACCGAAAACTGTTTCGGCACAATTGTATGGTTACGGAGACTTACTGAACGTTTTCGATGTCCACCTTTCGAACTCAAGATAAACACACCAACGACAGCTCTCGCGAAAGACGGTACATACAACGTACACACTATCACTGATGATTGTATCATGTGTGGAGATACAAATACCTTTTTTGACTTGTATTACGTCCAATGACTTTGCGATAACAGAACGTAATGACCAATCTATAATAAAAAGTAAATAAACCTGCTCCAAGATGAACGTTTCACCAGTTTATTGCTATAACCAATCGGGGCAACATGAACACGTATAAAAAAGCACCTCATATTGTTTCCAACCACCTGTTTTCAGTTGAACGTTTAGTTTCAATTTATAGAGCAACGGTTTGAGGAGGAGACGATATATGTTTCACGGCGGACTGAAAACTATACTGATGTCAAAATGAAATGATACCAGGATTTGAAAATATTTCTGAGGAAAAATAACAGATGTTTCATATGTTGGAGATGTGTATGCAAAAGAGCGTTGCTTTCGCATGACGAGGCCAAATGAAAATCCATGACAGCAGAGACTTTTGATAAACAGGGACATGAGAGACTGAACATTTTATATGTTATCGGATTTTTTAAAAGTCAGTCTATTTGGTCTGTTATTAAGGAATGCCTTACTGATTGTCAACGAGGACACGCTTATGTCAGATCTATGTAAGAAGTGTTCAAAAATTGAAACATATCTTCTTGTTTTTCCAGACGACTCTCAGGCTGAGACTGTTTACCACTCCGACCCAGTCAACAACGCTACCCCCATCACCACCCACAGTCCGTACACCATCGACATCAGGCTCTCATCTATACACTAACTCGAGAAATTATAATTCGTTTTTCTTCATCCCAGCTGGGCTACGACAGACAAGAAGTCCTTTGATATGAAATCGTCCTTGACAAGATCCACTGACCATGATCAATACTCTGTGTTCATCATTTAGAGATAACTGAGATCATTTCTAAGTGTAGCTCACGTAGCCTACCAAGCTAATTAAGCTATCCAGGAGAATGTTTCAAGTGAACTTACAAATGAGCAGAGGACTCTTATCCTTGCACTGAGTCTTGTTGTATTGGTTATGTACGCTTAATGAAAGTGCTTCATTGTTGTTGTGCGCACAAACATACGTGTCACAATGCATATGTTGGTAACTGAAGTGAAAGACACTATTACTATTGCAATTATCATTATCACCAACTGTTACTATAGTGGAACATAGTGATATTAATGTCAGTAGTGGTGTTTACTTCGTTATTTAATAATGGAGGATTAAGTCAGGTGTGTAACTTAATGCAGTCATAAATAATTTACTTGACGTTTATTCAGATCGAGGAAGGAGATGTTAATCCGTGTTAAATGTCAACAGTAAGAAACGCATATATAGATGTATTAAAATGTATAAAATGCATGCTTGTGTTATAATAATATTCAAATAGCATTAAACTAAATTAACGATAACTTTCCTGATGATAGTAAGTGATCATGAGCGACCATTTGAGGTTTATGGGAGGGGGTGAAAGCCGGAAGATTATGAAAATAAATAGTTTGCAGACAATTTTGGAGAAAATGCATCAAGAGAAAATAAAATAAATAGTGTGCACAGGTATATATACATTGTTTTCCGTTTATAATAATTATGACGTTATTATTAATATTGCTGGGGGCCCATAGGGC